>JAWQFJ010015247.1:0-5000 GCA_034096865.1 Theodoxus fluviatilis | reverse complement strand
TTTCGTTTGCCATGTAATATTTCATTAACTTCGCAGATGTCAGTCGTAAATATAATAACGGTCGGCCACACAAACGAAGAGATGATATATATCATTCTCTACCAAAGCCCTGGTTTGATTTAGTTCCTATAACAAAATGCATCTTGGTCCACAGATTTACGCTAGCAATTTTTTGATAGTAAAAGAAAACTTACGACAGCATAGATACCGAAGAAAATATATTCAAACGAAAAACAAGAAACTCAGCAAATCAAAGTGACGACTTTAAGAGCTATAGGGCGTGACGGATTAACTATGATGATGATCTTCTAAGGAAATTGTTAAATTTACCTTATAAACACTTTGACAATTTTGAAATTATGTTACATCAGGATTCCCTTCAGTAACAAAAACAAACATATGCATGATCTATTTTTGTATCACTTAACATGTGCAGAAATAGTCTCATCATAACAATGTGCATTCTTAGGGAACATTGGTCTCACTTTGCAAATATTTATATTTGTTGTCTACCTTGCAGCTGAAAAACTACTTTCTAAGATCTTGTTAAGCGCAGCTACATTCATTCCACGTGATACAAGCAGTAACTATTTGCCACCTATACAAGTGTTCATTTTATTATAACCAAATCTGGCCAGTTCAACAGGGTATGACCTAGACACGCTTTCCCTTAAAATCCCATTAGGAAGTGATTATAACGTGGGGTTGTCACCCACGTGGGCAGTGACTTGCCTCCAGTATCTGCCCATCCTAACGGTCCAAGCTTTCAGGGTTACCTGTGACCGAGATAGGAAGCAGGTATCCCGAGCTATATGGGCAGTGGGTTACAGCTGAGGTGGGAGAGATGCTGAAAGGTTCTGCCGTGTGCCAAATGCAAGACGCCGAACCATAGTGTGCTAAGGGAACATTCTGGATGAGTACACCTGGTAGCCCCTTTGGCTGCGCGGGGCGACCCCTGGCTGACCCACTAAAGCAGCCCCCAAACGCCCAGCGCCAGGGTGCCCAGATGGCGAGATATGCACCGAGCGTCTTTCGGTTCGAGGCTGGACTCTCACGTGCTCCCTCTGTCTTTAAGACGTGCAAAAGAAGCACATGGCGAAGCGAAAGGGAGTCCTGTCCACATAGTAGTCTCGAATGAAGAATCAGACGTAAGCATTAACACTACCAAAATGCACATACTCTTTACCTATGTCTTCTAGAAACTAGTTTTAGAAATGTGTTTCAGGAGTTAAGTTTGATAAAGCAGTCAACTCTATCGTTTTTTTCATTCCCTGGTCTGTTGACACGACCGACACGATGTCATTCTTCCCAAACACTTCAACAGTATACATAAGAAAACAAAAACACTTATGTGGCTTCGACGTTACCGAGATGTATTTGTGCTACTGGACAAAAGAACAAGTTCACAATAATATTTAACTTCAATGACGTTGAAACAAAATTGTGAAACGACGATAAAAAGATACATTCACGGTACAAGTCATAAAATCAAAATCTCCTAGAATCTTTCAGCAGGTCATATTCTATTTCACCATCGAGGAAAAGAAAACCTGCTTGGAAACTCTCTGAAAACGAAATCAGATTTGGCTAAAATGATATACACTTGATGACAAAAAAGGAGAAAAATACCTAGTAAACATCATTGTACATGACTAAGTGAGGCGTTTGTCGTAATTCACTGCACACGTAAAAGTAACTGGCATTGAAATTCTCGTTTTGTTTCTCAGCAAAATCTTGCCGCTTCTCGTTTTTATGCGAGTGATGTGTGCTTATGATACTCCATCCGCAAACGTTCAAACGGCAACAACCATGCACAAATGTCATGACAAAAACCCAGTGGTTGCAATTCTACACGAGTAATGGTATAGCAACATGAAATATTTACAACATAAGTAAAACAAAATCAAGTTGACATTAGACACTAAAAGTATGTCAGTGTTCATTCACATCTCCATGCTATTTTTCACGCTAAAACCTGTGCACGTTTCTTTGGTATAGCTGACACTAGCACGAAAGAAAACTCATCATAGACAATGAGCGAGTCATGTGTTCCTCATTTGTATCATCACGGCATCGATGTTTCCAACCAAAATCAGGTTCATCTGGTACGTGTGTGTTTTCCACATGATTCCCATAACACAAAACCAGCTACGTATTATGACGAAGTACCCTTTAAAAACGAACCTCAGGCAAACAACACAAACAGGAAATTTTCTCTTCTCTGTAGAAGGTCACACGGAATCCTCCCACAACACCTTGTGAACTCAGTGTCGGAATCTAGGTAGAACACCGCAACTTTAAAGTCCAGGCAAGATTTTACTTCTCATCGAACTTCAATAAGCGATATTGTTCCGTCAGCACCTCACCGATGGCAAGAATCCTATTTCACTTGAACATAATCTCTCGTACTTACACTAGGAGACCATGAAGTCACTTCGAGAACTGGGTTTTTTCTCCTCAACTTGAGACAGTGGTTTTGTTTTCGGTGTTTTTAGAACCGAGTCCACTTGGGTATGTCATTAGTGATCAAGCTAAAGTCCTCGTCGCAGAAGCACTAACATTGTCTTAAGACAACAGCAACAACCCAAGTCTTTTATCATTCGCACAGCTTGACTTCCAGTGGGGCGTAGTTCCAACACAGAGAATTCCATAGCCTTGTAAGGAATTGGATGGGGAATAGTCAGACACCTCACTCGTAACGGTTCTGTTCTTTGAATTAGATTTAAATTAACGAGTCACACATGACGTGACTTGTGTTACATTCTTGTTGCAATTGAAGCCATCATTGACAAATAATTCGCTCCCAATCCCTCAACTTCCTGCCAAAAATTAGTCATGCATCTCCTTCACCAGTCTGACAAATCTTTTCATCCGTTTTCTTGATGCAGTATAAATCGACAAAAATTACATAATAATCCAGAGTATGCGTTCTTATCCATGAACAACTTTCACGTTTACAATCTGGAAACATCCATTTTGCCTGGGATCAAGCTCAATTTCCATGTGTCCCTCCAAGGGTCAGAGGTCATGCCAGCTTTTCAAGAACAGATGTCCTGATTTTTTGTCTCCGGATTCTTCTGCACAAAGGTACACAGCAGAATTCTCGTAGTGCACTGAGTGAAAGTAGGAGAAACCGACGTCGTTCCTAATATAGCGGTATCCGAAAAAAAACAACCACACACGCACGCACGCACGCACACACGCACAAACCTTCAAGAACATCCGGCAAACTTCTAATTCAAAAACGAAATACTATCTACCTCGTGGTACACTTTCTACGCCAGAACACTCATAACACCACGACTAAAAAGTCGAAATTCGCCTGCACTGTAGGCGGGTTTTCGACCAGCTCCGGTAAGATGACGCCAGAATAGCTCACCAGCTTCTCATTGCGTCATCCACTGACGTCATGTTTGGCTGACCGAAGCCGGTTTGAGTTGGATGATGTCGGAAAGGTTAGAGGTGACCGACTGGGGGTCGGCAGAGCTATCCTGAAGGGCCACGGGGACGGCTTTTGGCGGGAGAGGAGAGAAAATGGGCTCCTGCTTGAAGCTGAGGGAGTGGTCCAGACCCATGCCTCTCTCCATCATCTCTGCGGTGGGGTGATGGCGGTTGGCGAAGGAGGAGAAGGGGAGCAGAGTCTGGGTGCTGGTGGGGGAGTTCAGGGCAGCCAGGACAGCAGAGTTGCCGTGGTACATGCTGGAGTAGTTGGCAATAGGCTTCATCTCTGGCGTTGTGGTAGCTGAGGACGGAGAGGAAGTAGATTTTTTTTCATCAACTTTTCTTGCCCCCCCCCCCCTCCTCCGCGTCTCTGGGGCTAGTTTAGTGTTCCGATGGTCAGCAGCTCTTGTCTACCTTTGACCTTTTTCTAGTTCTCTTTCTGTCCGTCTCTTTCTGTGTTTGTCTGTCGTTGTGTTTGTCTTTCTGTCTGCCTGTGTGTGTGTTTGTCTGTTTGTATGTATGTGTGTGTGTGTGTGTCTGTCTGGGTGTGTGTGTGTGTGTGTGTGTCTGGTTGTCTATCTGCCTGCCTGCCTGCATGTTGTGTGTTTGTCTGTCTCTTTATATCACACACACACACACACACACACACACACACACACACACACACACTACCCAGGTTTCAAAAGACGCTTTCATGACCCATTTCTGTTACTCTACTTCAAGCAGCCTGTATCAAACTCATGCCTTCAATGTAAATATCGAGCAATACCCATTATGACGAAAAATGTATCATCTTCATATCGTCATTTTTGTTTCTATTCCTGATCCCATCTACATATACTTTGAGAATCAGAAACGGATTTCTTTACACTTCCCAACAAAAAGTATAATGTCGGTTTTTTTTTTGCGACAAGATAGGGCCTACCTTTTCTACGTCATGAAAAATCGTTTTCAGCAGTATAGGAATAATCATTCTTGTCTGTTTCATAACAAGTAACAGGAAACACAACATGATATTGTCATTACTATCATCGCAATTTCCATTGCCAAAACTATCATACTAAGTTTCTACACCCGCCAAGAAGATAAAGCATTAGAATGTTCATATGTCCCCCCCCCCCCCACCCCCGTCCCCCCACCACCCTCTTCCATTAGCCCCTTTTGAACAGAACACAAAAGATAAGCAAGCTACACAAGATGACCATTAAAGGCACGACAGAGACGCAACCAATCCAACGCGTGCAAAAGCGAAATGTCCGTTTTTTATTCTCAGGGACATTAGATGCAGAGAAACCAAAGAACTTGAGACAACAAGAAGCGTCACTCCGCGATTTTACGCAGGACGAGATTTTGCCGGCGGTTTGCGTGAGTTGCGTCCCTTGTTTTTGGTTGGATAATGATGATCGCCATGGCAGGCGAAATCAATGCTTGGAGCGATTATGCTCTAGCTACCGATTTTATGAGCCAGTGAGTCTCTCAAACTGACAATAAACTGATGGTGACTGCTCTAGTGTTAATACTGCCAAGAAAGACGCAACACAGGCCACACCGTCTACTCA
>JAWQFJ010015246.1:27500-35424 GCA_034096865.1 Theodoxus fluviatilis | reverse complement strand
GATATTTTGCATGCCATCGGAAGTTGCACTAGTTTATCATTTCGGTCCTGTTTGCAATCATCGGTCATTGGACACTGGGGATGGCAGAGGCGTAGGGAGGGGAATACAGGGGAAATTGTTTTGTGACAATGGGTAAATGTAGGTCCCCTTTGTATAGTGTTGACTAATACGTAGGAAAGATGCCTGGCTTTGTAGTTGAGAGACAAAAATGTCACCTTCTGGCTTAGGTTCTGGGGATACAACGCCGTCTTAATATCTACATAATTATACGCATAAGTAATGCGGATGATACAGTGTGGCGTTTGCAGGAGAGACTGAAAAGCGGTTACTGAATATTCGAATCACGCGTGAGGTGTGACTTAAACTGCAATCAAACATTCTGCAAGCGTTACTAAATGATTCTGTAACAATAATCTACTTCTTTGTAACACAGTGATCAACGGGGAACATGGACTTGTGTATTAAAGCGTGTTTGATCAGTTCTGCAGGGGCAAACTAGTTAAAATCTAATGACCTCAAATTTCCAGCTGATCAAAGAACTTGGACGATCTCACCACATTCTGCTTCGTTTTTGAAATATAATTTGAGTGAAATGTTCACCTGTTGCCAGACTAAATGTCGATCAAAACTACTTGTAACTTCCTGTGTGCTTGTATATAGTTCGTCATTCTTTGCGTAAAGAGTTTCACCCACATGAAAGTTACATTAATTTCGGTGTGCGTGTGTGTGTGTGTGTGTGTGTGTGTGTGTGTGTGTGTGTGTGTGTGGGTGTATTCCACCCCACCCCCCACCCCCTCTCCTTCAAAGGCGAAGAAGACCATCACTTATCCGTTTTTGTCGATGATTTAGATATGATGGGTCCGCAGGTGGCTGATACCCGAAAGATCCTCCCACATATTGGGCTCGCGCGCGCGCACACGCACACACACACACACACACACACACACACACACACACACACGCGTTCTCTCTCTCTCTCTCTCTCTCTCTCTCTCTCTCTCTCTCTCTCTCTCTCTCTCTCTCTCTCTCTCTCTCTCTTTCTTTCTCTCCCCCCCCCCTTCTTGCACGCGCGCACGCACGCACGCTCTCTCTCTCTCTCTCTCTCTCTCTCTCTCTCTCTCTCTCTCTCTCTCTCTCTCTCTCTCACGCACGCATACACAAACACGCGCGCATGCATAGGTTCAGCTGCAGACGCATCTTCACACACGTATCGAGTTCGCTCAAGCAACACTCAGAGGAGACTGAAATAATGCAACCATTTGGGATGGATGTCTGTGATGAATGAACGCTGGTCCTAGAACAGCGACAGCAGCATCCGTCGTCACGCTTGAGTAATTTTGTCTCTGGAAGACTCAACTCATTTTCCAAGGTGAATTTCACGACAAGGTGACTCCCTTTCTCACGTGGAATGTAACCGGCTGTCAGTGTCAGAGTCATGCCTTATTTGCATATAGTCGAAAAGGAGGCTTCACCTTGACCGGTAACAGGCTCGCAGGCTGCAAGGTCGCTTCGAGAGTGGAACATACTAACCTAGTATAAAAGACAGCCTTTAACACACGGGTCACTGACCTTGGGGGAAAGACAAGGCGTTGCTGTCAAAATAGCAAGCCGTGCGAACGAAGTAAAGCGGACGCCGCAGTGCAGCTGCAGAGGAGGTCAAGGTCGTATGCAGATAAGAGCAGGCTACACGTGTGTGCCCACAGCACACTTACTGTGCTTGCGCTAGGACACAGACGTCGCGTGTGAAAGTCCAGATAGTTCTAGACTAAACTTTCATCTTCCGATAGGCGTGCCCCGTTGCGAATATGAAGACGTTCAGGAATGGGTAATTTCCCTTGTAAGCAAAACTCTCTTATTTCTCTGAATCGATCCTACACGTTTCGAAGAGAGGCGAATAACTAGGGACATCGTGACTTGATATGCGCTTACTCTGAAATGTTCTTGTGATATGTAATGCTTAATGGCCTTACATAACCTAGAAAGGCTGAAATCCGCGCCGTTAAACTCTCTCCATCCATCCTCTGAATAGAGAGACACACCAGTTGCATACTTACCTATTATGGATTTGACAAGGAGCAGTGGACACTTGTGCAGTCAGTGTCAGTGTTCAGACACAGTCACTGACACTAGGTACCCATAAAATTCATTCCCATCTCCTTTGTGTGCATGGTATAAAGGAGTAGTCACTTACGCTAGGTACCCATAAATTCCATTCCAATAACCTGTGTGTACATGGTATAAAGGAGTAGTCACTGACACTAGGTACCCATAATTTCCATTGCCATAACCTTTGTGTACATGCTATTAAAGAGTGACTAATCAGACACTGAAGCACTTAGTTGTGTTTTCTGAGTATTTTAAGATCATTTATTTACATCCATGTTTAAAACTACCGCAACAATTAAAATTTTGTTTACGTATCATCCTCAAAGGGGACTTACTCTGAGTGAACACTGTCTTACCCTTGTCATTGTGTAATTTAGCATTTGTTTAATACGACTCACCGGTAACACGAATTGTGCACGACTTTATGCTGAACAGAGGAGATGTAGTGTTGAACGAAATACTTAGCTAAACGCTCTCTTGGTAAACGTTAATGTTTCTTTTTCAACCTTTTCGGTGAGTGATCTAAGTTTTGATTGACATGAATTGTCACCAGAACAGTGCATCTTACTGACCTAAAGAGAATACCTCCCTCACCCCCACCCCCACCCCCACCCTTTAAATCCAGAGGTATAATTTGAATGTCATTCTATTGTGTAACCTGATCCGTAATTTGTTTACACAACGAGGTCACTTCCAGTCTAAATGCACCTCCATAGAACCTCCATACCACCATCTGGCCGATAGATCTGCATGCGAGAGCCGCTTCAGGAGAAAACTGTGATATGATGACTACGTGATGGGATGCAGCTGTCACTCTCACGTACCTGCTGCGATGCATAGCATCGCAAACACGCACTAGGGAAACGTCTACCCTCTAGTAAAGCCCATACACGCCTCTGCTTAGCCGTCACCAGTTCCATGCAACTCCCTCCATGCAGTGATTGCAGACACAGAAATACAGAAGTTTGAAACGTCATTCCTCTAGTAAAGCCCATACACGCCTCTGCTTAGCCGTCACCAGTTCCATGCAACTCCCTCCATGCAGTGATTGCAGACACAGAAATACAGAAGTTTGAAACGTCATTCCTCTAGTAAAGCCCATACACGCCTCTGCTTAGCCGTCACCAGTTCCATCCAACTCCCTCCATGCAGTGATTGCAGACACAGAAATACAGAAGTGGTTGAGGGGTTCGAAGCTTCCTGGATCCTAGAGTTGCATTCTTGGGCAAGATGCTCATCTCGCCCCAAGAGTTCAGCGGGTACCTGTGAGGACAGCGACGTCACACTGTGGTGCAATTAATCCCTGTATAGGGGTGGACTGTTCCTATTTGTCTGTCACTATCGTCACGTGCCAGCGAAGGACTGCTCAAGCTACCCAGTGATCAGGGGGTAAAGTGTAATGCGGTTTGAGACTCGGACACAGGTGATAAGTCGCTATGTAAAAACCACACCTTAACCTTTCTCCGATATGTCTTCTCCAGTAAAATTAATTGACGCTATTGATTGTGGATAGAGAAGAGTGCTTCACATGCATGTACGCACACACTATATTTAGAATGTTAATGTCCGTTACACGCTCGACTATGGCATTTTATAGCAGAAAGTGTGGGTAAATCAATGCATGCATCTTCCATCTACACGCGTTTATTCTATGGTGAAAACCGTGAAGGCTTGACGCGGAATTCAGTATTTGATGTAGCGTCCTCCATAATTAAATAAAAACACGCTGGTTTCTATGAGCAGCCGTGATAAGCGGTTAGTCAGGAGAAGGCTGGAAGCCGTTATTTGCAGTAGGAAAAACCTCAAGTACTACATCTTCTCGTAAGTGCTTCGTAGAGAAAGATTCTAAGGGTTACATATTGTCCATCCGTAGGCTATATAGCTTGATCGTATTCAACGAAATGTAGGCATGCTGTGCTTTTAACACATTCAGTTTTTATTTCATCGGCGCCCATTAGAATGAACAATGCCGTGTCGTGTGGTGAGTTTGTGTAGCCAGTGTGGGTTCTCAGTAGGGAATGGGTAATTCAAGTAGATAACGATTGGTGTCATTACAAAGATGGAGAAAGTCATGCACGTATCTCCGCTGCAGAACAAAACTAATAGGTAGTTGGAGATGTAACTGTATTTATCTCCAACAGCTTGTTCACAACGGTCATTGGCCTACTCTCGTGCCTTGCATTACTCGATTTGCACTCTGCGCGTATGTTTATGTGCGCGCGTGCGCGTGAGTGTTTTACCTATAGAGCCAAGTACGTATCTCGCGGCGCAAAAATCAATCTGGAGCCGCGAGGCCGGAACACACGTAAACAGACGAGGCAAAAAGCTTGGATCGTGACTTAGCAGCTCGCCTGTAGACTCTGTGCAGTTCCTAGCCAAGGCTTGCGTGCAGGCCTCATGCAGGCAGGCGTAAACGAGCCTGCTCTTTCCTGGCAGTCTGCCGCCTGGATTGCGACTGTTCCTAAGCTCGGAGCAACGGGCGTGCTGGCACGGGGCTGGGCCGCAGTGCAGTGGTTGCAGACTGCAGCGCAGTGAGGTGCAGCGCAGTGCCACGGTGCGCAGTGATGTGCTGCCCGCCTGGGATAGCGGCGCGGCAGAAAAAACCAGACACTGGGCGCGGGAAAGGTGCGAAGGCCAGGGGCGCACGGTCAAGTCGTGGGGACAGCCAAGTTGTCCCAAGGTTGTCGAAATGTCGATCAGGTCTTCCAAATGACCAGCCTCTGGTAGAAAGTTCAACGTCCTGTTTGGCCACTGGCTACTGATCTGGTCAGCACTTTGTCAAGGTGTCCTTTCGAACACCGCTGACCCACCGCTGACCGTTCTCATGTAAGACGCTTGAACGTGTCTGGGCACGGCGTCCGGTCAAGACATGAGGGACGGAATGACCTGGCCTGTCCAAACAGCTTTTATTGGGGCCTAGGATCATGCGTAATCTCCACACACCACTCACGCCAGTCGTACTCACTCGCACACACTCCGTACCGTTGGTAGGCGTATCATTCCAAGTTTAGAATAGCGGGGTCAGGACCATTGGTAGCATAAACATTTCAGGATGAGGAAACGTGAACATTGTTGATAAGGTCAACAGCTTATTGCAAGCAATACATGAGTAATTATCATCGATTTTGTCACAGAGCAGACAACGCTAATAGAAATGATGAATGACTCGATCTGTCCTCTATTCTGTAAAACGCATTTTGATGGCATGGTGCACATGGATATACTCATACACAGCTAAAGGCTTAGTCCTTTTTTGGGGGTGGGGGATGGAGGTGTGTGCACATGTTCACTCTGCAATGCAAAGTTCTAAAGCATGTGTACGGTGATAGGCGGTAAAAATTGTGCATTACCATAATCGATTACAACAAAGACTTTGACTCAGACAACCCTGGAAAGTTTACGGGTTGCAGGATTAGGTAGACTAATTAGAGAGCGAGTCACGCTGTGTTGTGTAAGTTAATGTTTCCCGTGAAAACAATCTCAGAAAGTTACATGAAAGTCAGCGATTTCCCCATATGCTTTTTGTGTCTCTCAGAGAACGGCACATTGCCTTGAAAACATCCAAACCGAAGAGCTCTCAAGTTTTCAAACATTACTTAAAACACAGAATTCGACAGGCAGATGAAACGGAGGCGTCAGTGTAGAGCTTAACTGTAATGAAAGTGTTGGAAACGACTCTTTATATGAAAGTTGAAGAACAATTTGTGCTTCAGACTTATCTTGATTGCTTTGGGGATACAGATCACCTCTCTTTCCTCTTTGTCATATGCCTTACAATTTATTATTATAATTTTTTTTGGGGGGTGTGTGTGTGTTAAATGACTCTTTTTCGCGGAAGCGAAGCCATCACTTGAAATTTATTGGCAATAAGTTACAGTGAGACGACGTCATCGTCTTCGTTGGTCACGTGACTTGCCAGTGGTGCTTGAAAGTAAAACGCCGGACTACGATGGCCGTATTTTATTTCGTAGGTTCCAAACTCAAATTTCTCAAAAGGTATAAAGAAATGTGGCCGTACATGAGAAACATGGCTAAAGTTCGAAAGGCAGTTTTCGAGAATACGCCGAGTAAAGTTATCAGCGCACTAAATCACTAATGCGTTTGTTTTTGTGATATTTACGTCACTGTAAAATATTTCATATTTCCTCTATGAAGATCATGTGTTTTTGCCCTGGAATGTGCATAAATGAATGAATGAATAATATTGAGGCTGAAATATCTCATTTTGTAATTTTTCCTACTTTCACCTCGATTTCACATGCACTGTCACAAATGTGCACAACACTGATGGTGAAAGAAAATAATAACCTCTCCAAAAATATATTTAAACGTCTGAAGTAATCCCTTTGTAGATCCCTTACTCACGATAAAGAATCCATAGAAAGCCGTCTGTAGCAGATAACGTCCCGCGAAGGTAGGAAGCAGCACAGCAGACCATGGCGCAACAGCTGACTTCAGAGCTGACAGCTTTGTAGAGCTGTTGCCACCAGGGGGCAGGCTGTGACCTGAAAGAGCGACTTGGCGCCATGAACACCCACGCCCAGACCGCAGCCTTCCCGCCACTAAGGCCAGGGGACCTCTTAGGTTGTCGCCGTCCTAGGTGGAAAGGACAGCATGGAAACAGACAGGATGGAAAGGCAGGATGGAAACAGACAGGATGGAAACGGACAGAATGGAAAGGGCAGGATGGAAACAGACAGGAGGAAAACGGACAGAATGGAAAGGGCAGGATGGAAACAGACAGGAGGAAAACGGACAGAATGGAAACGGACAGAATGGAAAGGACAGGATAAAAACGGACAGAATGGAAAGGGCAGGATGGAAACGGACAGAATGGAAACGGACATCATGGAAAGGACAGGATGGAAAGGACAGCATGGGAAGGCCAGCATGGGAAGGCCAGCATGGAAGGACAGCATGGAAAGGACAGCATGGAAAGAACAGCGTGGAAAGGACGGCATGGAAAGGACAGCGTGGAAAGGACAGCATGGAAACGGACAGCATGGAAAGGACAGCATGGAAAGGATAGAATGGAAAGGACCGGGTTCTTCTGAGGGCCGAGCTAGGAAGTTTGGAAATTTAACATTGACGGGTTCATCCGAAGCCTCGTTGCATACTCACTCAGGGAGTTGAGATGGTGTTCATTGATGATTAGAGTCGTCTGATGACCAAGAGAGAGAGAGGAGCGGTTTGAGCACCCATACGAGTGTGAAAAGTTGTTGTTTAAAAACAAGCACCTTCAGTTAGCACCAGTCTTGTCCCAAGTATACGGCAGTGGCCTGAACTGATGGTGATCTCACGTGTGTGTGTGTGTGTGTGTGTGTGTGTGCGTGCGTGCGTGCGTGCGTGTGTGTGTGTGTGTGCGTGCGTGCGTGCGTGTGTGTTTGTGCGTGCGTGCGTGTGTGTGTGCGTGCGTGCGTGTGTGTGTGTGTGCGTGCGTGCGTGCGTGCGTGCGTGCGTGTGTGTGTGTGTGCGTGCGTGCGTGCAGCTGGCATTGGTTCCTGTCGGAAATATCACGAAGAAAACCGTCATAGATACCATTGCTGATAAGTGTTACCAGTGGAAACCGCGGTGAGATGGAGAGAGAGATATATAGACTGAGAGATTGAGATTGAGAGATTGAGAGAGAGAGAGAGAGAGAGAGAGAGAGAGAGAGAGAGAGATTGAGAGAGAGAGAGAGAGAGAGTTTACTGCTTAACAGCCTTTGTAAGCTATTTAAGGCAATTCATCACGAAAAGTATTAGAAATAGGGTAAGCACAAGTAAAGTCAAGATGCCCATTGTTATTTGCCTCTTTCGAAACGCGTAGGGAGACGCGG
>JAWQFJ010015246.1:2500-15000 GCA_034096865.1 Theodoxus fluviatilis | reverse complement strand
ACACACACACACACACACACACACACACACACACACACACACACACACACACACACACACACACACACACACACACACACACACACACACCCACACCCTCCATCCCCTCCCCGGCAGTGAACAGAACGGAAGTGATGCTTTGCAACGGAGCACTGAGTTGTTTTTTATGTCTTCTAGAAAGCACAACAAATGTGTGCGTGTGTGCGCGCGCGTGCGCGCATGCATACTTGCGCGTGTGTGCGCGCGCGTGCGCGCATGCATACTTGCGCGTGTGTGTGCACGCGCGCGTGTATGTGTGTCTGTGCGTGCGAGCATACACGTATGTTGCGTGTTTCTATGTGACTAGGCATCCCAAACATTTCCGTATGCGCTATTTTGGTATCCCTGTGGAATGTGAAAATACGAAAGGGAAAAAAAAGGAACATGGAAGCGAGCAACTCATGTTTCGCGCTTTCAAGAAACACCTTTCCTCATAGCCCCAGCATCGGATTTGATCCGTTGCATTTCCCGTCATCTACTTCAAGGAACTCGTCTAAGAGTCTGACTTGGTTCCCCACACACCACATCTAAAAAGTGCCATTCGAGCTGTCTCTGAAGCGTGTTGCTACAACTCGGTGGAAATCAGACGAGGTCCAACTTTAGCTTCCATTTCACCCGTACGCTTTTCTTGTCTGTACAGTGTACTGCCTTGGGCGGCTACTCCAGTCAAACACGCAACGTTGGACAGCTTCTTGCATGTGTTGCATGCAGCGGGGGAGAGCACCATCATCACCACCATCGCCATCACCACCACCACCGCCATCACCACCACCACCGCCATCACCACCACTACCACCACCGCCCCCACCATCACCATCACTACCACCACCGCCACTACCACCACCACCATCACCTCCACTACCACCACTACCACCATCATCACTACTACCACCACCACTACCACCACCGCCACTACCACCACCACCATCACCACCACTCTCACCACTACCACCACCACCACCAGCTCTATCACCACCACTGCCACCGCCACAACCACCACCACCACCACCACCACCATCACCACTACCGCAAACACCACCATTAACACTTCCACCATCACCGCCACCACCACCACCACCACTACCACCACTACGACTATCATCACTACCACCACCACCACCAGCTCCACCATTACCACCACCACTACCATCCCCACCACTACCGCTATTACGACCACCATCATCACTACCACCACCACCATCACCACCTTCACCACCACCATCACCACCACCACCACTAACACTACCACCACCACCACTACCACCATCACCGCCGCCACTACTATCACCACCATTAACTCTTCCACCATCACCACCACCATCACCACCACAACCACAACCACTATCATCACAACCACCACCACCACCAGCTCCACCACTACCGCCACCGCCACCGCCATCGCCACAGTCATTACCACCACCACTACCATCCTCACCACTACCGCTATCACCACCACAATCATCACTACCACCATCACCACCTCTGCCACCACTATCACCACCACCACCACTAACACTACCATCACCACCACTACCACCACCACCACCACCACCGCCATCACTACCACCACTACTATCACCACCACCACCACCAACACCACCATCACTTCCACCAACCACAAACACTGCCACCACCGCCATCACCACGACCACCACCATGTCCCACATCCCGTCCCTCCCCCCCCCCCCAAAAAAAAAAAAAAAAAGAAAAAAAGAAAAAAAAGATCAAGTAATGGTGTCGAGAAGATGACGACGATGACGACGACGACGACGACGGCGATGACGACGACGACGACGATGATGATGATGATGATGATGATGATGATGATGGAGTTTTACGGCGTACCAGCCTCTGTAGGCTTTGTAAGGTCCTAATTCATGAAAAAGTCAAATGGGTTGCAACTACAGAATTCTGACATAATGACTGCACTGTGCCCATCGATACTTTATAGCAATGGACCGTTGCTTTCGTGTTAACGCTTCTGATGAGTGTCAACATGTCAACACTTAACACCCAATTACAGCCGAAGTGGACAATGTTTATTCCCGTGCACCCTATGGCAAGGTACGAATGCTATTACTAGCTTTTGAGCTGCATTCTCACATCCACCCCATGCCAAGAAGTTAAGACGGCTCAAAAACTGAATGAGGATAATTGGGAATCTCTTCCACTGATGGGCCACACTAGTGGACTCGTCCGAGGAGAGGGGTGCAGACCCCGCTCTGCTAGCGGGCCGCGGCATCTGATTGGCTGCGTTTTTACATAGGCGGTTATGCTCGAAACAGGACCGAATCGTCTTGACGACTGCTGCAAATATTATATTCATCGTACCCCATTTCAGCTGAAAGCGCATTGTGTACACCAGTTTGTCAATTATTCACACTTTATTGTCATTCTGTGGGCGGAATAACCGTCCAAGATTGCGTATGTGAGCTAGCAAGTAAGTAATAATTTGGTTGTCATTCTGTGTGGGAGTCACTGCGAATTAACCCAACATCGCACCCCTTTCCTCGGACGAGTCCACCTGTGGATTGGGGGTTAAAAGAATTGATCAACCGAGTCTCTCTATACGACTTGTAAGAGGTGAATACATAGGGACATCGTGACTTAAAGTGCGCTTACTTGGAACTCTTCTAGTGATTTGTTTGCTTGGCCTTATATAGCCCACAAAGGCTGATGGGCCGTAAAACTCCATCCATCCATCCATCCATCCATCCATCCATCCATCCATCCATCCATCCATCCATCCATCCATCCATCCATCCATCCATCCTCGGTCGATTCGACTAGTGTGGCCCATCAGTGGAAGGGATTTCGATCATTGAGGAAGATCGTTGTGAACGTTTTTTCGTTGGCTTGCCCCGCGTGGATATCGTCTCAACCATGTGAGGAGCACAGCTCAACGTGAAATGTCCTCACACACATGCTCGGGGCTCTGTGGCCGAGTGGTTAGCACTGGACCCACTGTCGCTAGCGGCCAGTGGGTACGGCGCTCGAAGCTGCGCGGTTCCCAGAGTTGCATCCTTGAGCAAGATGCTTAACTCGCATTGCTTCTCCCCACCCAGGAGTAAAAACACCAGGGAAATTGTGGAATATTCTCCTCGATCAACGGGGCATCCACAGGATACACGCAAAGACATAAAAGCGATGACTGTCGCCACCGCTCTGCCGAAACGAGCAGAATCCCTTTGAAGCACGCACTTGGAACTGCTGATTTTAGAACCCGACCGAAAAGTTTTAATTTGTTTTATCTTTTTTAAAGAGTGTATTCGCAAACGGCGGCTGATCACTCCACATACGAAGGTACGTTGTCTTTTTCATAGATATGTATTTTTGCCTCTATGTCGTGGAGTTACTGATTTTTGTGTCCGTTTGGACAAGGAAGTCTTCCTAATGGTAGGGGGTAAGACCGGACCCCCCGCGCTTCCCTGCGCAATTCAAACAAGGCGAATAACCAGAGATATTGAGTCTGAACTGGCTTTTTATCGAACTACCGCAGTTTTCGTGATCAGTGATTTTGCATAGCCTACACAGGCTAATGGTCTGTAAAACTCCAGTCGTCATCATCATCGTCATTGTCATCATCATCGTCATCATGAACATCATCGTCATCGTCGTCGTCGTCGTCATCGTCATCAACATCATCGTCATCATGGTCATCATCATCATCATCATGGTCATCATCATCATCATCATCATGGTCATCATCATCATCATCATCATCATCATCATCATCATGGTCATCATCATCATCATCATCATCATCACCATCATGGTCATCATCATCATCATCATCATCATCATCATCATCATCATCATCGATGGCGTTGCATAGCCTACAGAGACTAAGTGGCGGTGAACCTTCATTTATTCGTTCATTCACTCCCTCATTCATTGCCTCCATTCAAATGAAAAAGCCTCCTGGGTTGGGAGTAAGAATAGACCCACCGCTTCTGTTGCAGGCAAATAATGAGGGAAGTCGTGACCTGACCAATGGCCTGCTCCTCCTCGTGACGTCACGTGATCCACGCTCAGGATGACCGTGCGCCGATCACGTTTTGCCACGCTAGTTCACTGATTTGCAGTTTTGCCACCCTAAATCACATAAAAGCTGGTTTTGTACTCTCGCTGACTAATTAGCGTGCGCCCCGCTTACGGACCCCTCCATGGCGTCTGTCTTGAATGCGCCCCAACTGCAATGATGTTGCAGTCAAAGACCTTGAATGGCGCACAAAGGCTGATAGGCCGTAATAATTTCATTCATCTCATCTCATTGAAGGACGAAGTCAATGATATAACTCCGGTAAAGCCTGCTAATGGTGCAGTGACGTATGGGGTGAATCCACAATTGCGATTAAATATCACCTTTGTATGTGGTTGTCGTTAGAAACATAATATTCATCGTTCAAAACCTTGTGTAAAGAGTTGCGGTGTCGCATGATAGGATACAAGACGATGTGTCGCACTCTTTGCCATTATGCTGTCATTATAGAAAACTATTCTCAGCGGACCACACGTCTTTTTAATCTGACTTAAGTTTTCCTTTAATCCAAAATCGGGGATAATGACCTGATTTCTCATTACCCGACTCCCATCATTTTCGTCTGACCTGACCTGTTGCCTTTTTGTGAGTTTAAAGGTCAACGACGTTTTTGCGCTTAGATTATGCAAGGCATGGGGTAGTGAGTGCTTATCCTGGGCGACTGGAATTATCTTGGAGGTTAGTGGGCCATAAAAGGGCCAACCCTAATGACACGGAGCAGAGATGATAGGGAAGCCGAAAGAGTGAGCGGATCGCAAGGACACGTCGACCTTGGTCTGCCTTGCACGGAATGCACGAGGACATCGAACCGCACCGATCGATTTGCACTGATCGATCTGAAAATGGTGCTTGACTGCCTGGCGGTGGAAGGCCTGCGTTTGAGAGGCGAAATCGACTGTGACCCATCGTCAGTGAGCTCGCCGTGACTGGTGTGGAAAGATCGTGCACCCAGCTTGTCGAAACTTTCATTGCTGTCGTGCAGTTCGTGCAGCACGTAAGGGAGAAGGTGATAAGAGAAGTGAGGGTGACTGTATGAAAAGTCGCGCTCATGTCTTCGCTCTACCGATATTATAATTTTATTTGCATCGGTATTAGTCACGGTGAGCCCTTACAGCGGCGCTATAAAAACTGGAAAGGTTCGATGTCTGATGTTGGGAAGATCTACCCCGGAGTGAATCCTTTTCTCGTCTGCGTGCGTCTGCTACCTCCTGGGAACTACCGAGCCTGCACCAGCAGCGATCACGGGCAGAATCTCCCTCTGGAAGCGCAGTATTTCAGTCCCACCCAAAGGTCTCATGGGGAGCACTGCTGTCCCTGGCAGTGGCGAGCACATGTGACCCAATACGTTTAGTCCGTAGCAAGCCGCCCTTCCCAGGGATAGGCGGGGTGGAGGTCATTGGGGAGACAAGGGGGTGATAGTAGGGCTGGAGGGTTGCACTATTCTCCTTGCTGGCCTGCCGGGGCGTAGTCTGGGTCGGTCTGTGTCCCCATCGATCCGTTTGGCAGCAAGGCGGGGAGGCCAGGTTCCCTGAAACTTGCCCGTAGCCGGCACGTGCAGACCTGACTTTGGACAGGAGGGAACAAGGAACTCTCTTATGATTTCATTCATCCCTCTCAAGCGTAGCACTGGAATAGAGTAGTTATGAGTGTGCGTTGCGAGATGTTCGTGTGTGTGTGTGTGTGTGTGTGTGTGTGTGTGTGTGTGTGTGTGTGTGTGTGTGTCCTGAGTTTCCTCGAATAAACATTGTCTCAGTGTTTTTTAAAATTTATTTATATACTCTGACCGATATCCTACAATTGGGATCTTTAAACTAATAGAATTTTGCAGTCAACGTGTCCTAATGCCCCCCCCCCCCCCCCCCCCCCCCCCCCACCCCCCCCCCCCCAGCAATTCCTGCCTCCTGCGGCTGCCAAGGTCGACTACATCGAGGTCGAAGAGTCCCCGTATTGTCTTCTCTTCATGCTCCCGTCTTGGTTCATAGGACTCCTTAGCTTGAACTCTGCTCAACACTTCTTCAGCCTCTCTCCGCCCTTCCCTACCCAATCACCCCCTCTCCGATGTCAGGATCACACGTTTGTTGAATAACAATGACTTCCATTAGTCAATGCGAGCATTGTGCCTATAAGAGGATGAGTGTGCAAGATGAATGGGGATGAATTGCTCACCGACCTATGCTGAATACTGGAATTCAAAGGAAGTGTGTAGCTCTGTACTGGTTTCTGTCTACCCGAAAGTGGATTGCAGGCATGCAATGAGAGGTAATGTCTACGCTTCGCTCACAGACCCAAGTTTGTGTGTATCACACGGCGCAAGTGATGGATGGAAACTGACCTTGTACGGCACTAGTCTAATTAGGTTCATCAACATTCATCACTACCATATCCTGGGTTTAGCGTTGCGCCGGGTGCTCAGTGCTGTAGCAGTGAAATTCTCACCGCCGCAACAAACATCCGGGAGCTAGTGAGGAGGGAGCTGGTGGACGGGCCGTCAAGCCTACCGACAAACGAGTTTCTTTCGTGTGCAGCCAGGCAACAGGCCGTCCAGACAGTCTGCCTCACGTGTTGAACGGGTTCAGTCGACTTGTCGTCTGCTTGGGAATGAAGCGAGCTTTCCGTGATGGTCTGCACTTCTGCAGCCCGCCTTCATTTCGTGATTTCTCATGGAGCCTCAGGAAAAAAAACAAAACAGACGGCCCCCCCCCCCCCTCCCACCCCCTCCTAAAAGCATGCCATCTCGCTTCGTTTCCAATCCTTCTTTGGTTGTTAATCGCTTCCTCTTGTCACTGCCTTCTGGCCTCTTCTCCCCATGTTCAGCTTCCTGCACTTACTTGCCCTAGCCCTCATTGTGGCTTCCGTTCCACTTTCAACCATTTCCTTCGAGAAATGTCCTTGTTTCAGTCGATGCAGGCATGAAAGATGCGAGAGTGTGTGGCTGCGTTCTTGCGGTAGTCGGGTACTGGCACGCGACCAGTAATGTCAATCATGTGAAGGAAAGGCGAATTCCGGACAAGGCGAGGCGATGTGTGGGACTTGTTTATGCAAAGTTCTATGAAGTCATTGCGCCCTCGGTTGTGTGGCGTAATGACTGAAAATTGCCTCCAGTCGCACAGACGGGAAGTGAAAGAAAGCGAGACTTGTCCAGGGTCGAAATCGAGTCCCAGTGCATTGTTTCTCGGAGAAAATGTAACTTGCCACAATGCACCCTACGCTGCCGTTTAATCACGCGTACGCTGCATGCCACGTGCACGCATTCTCATTGTGTACCCGCACGCATTTCACGTCGTCTACGCAGCTGTGAATCGCAAATGCGCGCGGTCATGTTGACGTAAAGGGCCAAGGAGTAAAGCGGCTTGGGCCTGAGGTGTGGATGGTAAAAGTCACCACATAAAACTTTTACTCTGAAGCCCGTGTAAGCATAGCATATAATAGATGACTGGTACAAAACCTTCTTTTGGCGACTGAGTGCTCTACAGTATAGTCCTTACATACTTTCAAATTCCTTCCCCGAAAACAACAAAACTCACTATGCACACTTGGTCAGTCACTGCGTAGACCACCATACTGCTGCGTGTTGCTTCTGATATTGCACTTTGAACGCTCGAGCCCCTTGTTGAACGGGGGTCAGAATAGACCCACCACGACTCCCTCCTGTGGGTTGGGGGTCAGAATAGACCCACCACGACTCCCTTCCTCCTGTGGGGGTCAGAATAGACCCACCACGTCTCCCTTCCTCCTGTGGGGGTCAGAATAGACCCACCACATCTCCCTTCCTCCTGTGGGTTGGGGGTCAGAATAGACCCACCACGTCTCCCTTCCTCCTGTGGGTTGGGGGTAAGAATAGACCCACCACGTCTCCCTTCCTCCTGTGGGTTGGGGGTAAGAATAGACCCACCACGTCTCCCTTCCTCCTGTGGGTTGGGGGTCAGAATAGACCCACCACGTCTCTCTACGCGATTCTAAGAGGCAAATAGCTAGGGAAATCTTGACTGAACTATTCCACTGGTTTTCGTGCTCAAGTGTCTTAGATAGCCTACAAAAGCTGATGGGCCATAACACTCCATCCATCATTTGAATGTTTGCATGTGTGGGTTACAACTTCACTTGTAAATCTGAAAGCACTTTATGTGTCAGACTCAGTTCCAACTTAATCATAGTCTTGTCATCACTTCACATTAGGCCCTACTGCCCGCTGAAATGGTCGTTGTCCCCAACATTCGGGGACAGAGTACTCGGTCTTTGAAATCTCGGCATTTGAACGAGAACGAGACTGCCAACAACCGGCAGTTTACCTATCAAAATGGCGGTCGACGTTCGAATGGGACAAGATTTGTTGAACTATTTGAATACAGTGCCGGCCTACAGGGAGGCATGCATTTATTATCGTCGAGTGAAGAACATGTCGCGATATATCACATGGTCATCGGTATGTCACGTGACTGTAAGGACGAGATTTCAAAGACCGAGTCCTCTGTCCCCGTGGACAGAGTACTCCGAGTACTCTGTCCCCGGGGACAGAGTACTCCGAGTACTCTGTCCCCGAATGTTGGGGACAACGACCATTTCAGCCCTACTGCCCTCATAATTCCGTTCTACTGCATGCATTTAAATTCCATGAACTGTGTTCATGTAATGCTGTGTCAGAGCTGAACTTGTTGTATCTGTGTGTGCATGAATGAGTTGTTGGTGCGGATAAGTGTATCATATTATGTCCGCAAATTTCTTTCTGAAATACTTGCTTTTTCCAATCACAAGACATTAAACGACAGCTCCTAGGCACAGTGAAGTTTTTAAAAAAGTCCTTAATCAACGAAAAACTTAACTTAATGTCTCATACTGCCCACACAGGTTACTTATGAGTAATATGACCTGCCATTATTCATGGAATTTTCTTCAGCTGAGAAATCGACACGTTTGTAGTCTGAAACTTTAGGAACTCGATCGATCGTCAGTTCTCGAAAAGCACGTCTGGACTTCTCTAGAGTTTCGATGCCAATGAAAAGTTGCTTCTGCAGCGAAATCTGGCGACGCGGCTTGCCCTCGAGTTGTTCGCACTCGCTACGTCCACTTCTCAATTCGCGACCCCCGAGGTCGGCAGCGTTTTTGCATTTTCACCCATTAGCCCCTTTTGTCAAAGAACCAGGCGATCAATTTCTTGCCTCGTGACGGCAAACCGTGGACGGTGGCAAGCACATGGGCGGGTGCGAGTTACGGGTTGAGCTCTCCGAGAAGATTAAGAGTTACAAATCGTTACGACTTGGTTACGAAGCTCGGTGCAGCGTCTTGTGATAGTAGTTTGAATTGTGGCTTGTCTACAAACTGCACGCTACGCTCCGCCAACGCAGCCACGGTTTCAAAAGAGCATTCGCTTCGAAGTTGCATCACGCCCTTGAGCTGGACGAAGGTAGTGAGGGCAAACGGAATGCGACCTGGTGAGAGGATGCCCGTAAAAGGTTACACGAGGACGCGCCTTCGTGTGGTCTACCCGCGGAGAACGAGGCCGCCGGCAGTTAGATATATTCCTCTCTCTAAATTTCCCTTCCCGCCCTCTTCACAAGTCTGTTAGCTATTTTGTAGCCTGGGACCTGGGATGGGATTTGAAGAGGGGTGGGTGGGGGGATATATATGCTAGCCAACTCTCCCGGCTCTTCATCCCTAATTTGTAGAGAGTGCGCAGACTCCGAGACGCGGCGCTGTCGGTCATTTTAAGGTCACTGGGAAAACATGAAATAACCCATCTGCAGACTTGATCCAGTCACACAAACGAGTTGGAGAAATGAAAGGTTTGTTTCTCATAAACAAATAATGTGTTGTGTCCTCTGAGTGAAAGAATACAACGCGGTCGTTTCGTTGATGCAGCGAAAATGATGCAATCGCTCAACGATTGTGAAACCGGTGTCCGGTCACTAGAGTTTCCAAAAAATTAGATCACTACATTTCTGTCGGCCGTCGTGCTTGCATTTCTATTATCTCGTACATGTTATTTCAATTCATCAGAAAGCAGTTTGCAATGCACGTTAATCGCCGTTTGCAAATGTATTCTGCCCTTACGTTGACCGCGATTACACCGGAAATAGGGTGTAGAAAAGATCGTCTTGATTCATAGCCCAAATTAATAATGAATTTACAGGGGAGAGGTCTATTTTGTGTCCCATTGGTTAACGATAGTGATGTGCTAACTAAACAAGTATTCCGTTTATCTTCAGGTAGCATGACCATTCATTTATATTTTACGCACTTTGACCTCTGAGTAGATAACACTGGATTCAATGACAACACACCGTTTAAACCTCTATTTTAGCGGTGGCCTTTTTACGATGAACACCGGCGCCCAGTCGGTCACGCTTGTGCGAGGACGAGGCTCGCGGATTCTCTCTATCTGGAGGAAACCCCCGGCCACGGAATGTTCCATAAATAACTGCCACGCCAGGCGAAAATCGTTTCCACAGTAAAGGGAAACACCCTGTCTGATCTCTCGCTTGTAGGAACGAGTGGAACGCTGGCTTGTCTCCACGCTGAGCGCTTTGTCAAATAAAAGATCAATGGGCGGCCATAGACGATGTGTCGATCACGAAATTACGGTACCGCCTCGGATTTTTCCGGGACAACAGGTAAATAATTTCGATGTAAAACACGTGCAGGATTCACGGCAATGAGGTGATAGTACTAATTCGGGTCAGCCGGAGACACATCCCGGAGGTTAAGCATTTGAGATACATGTAGCTTTTGTACGCTCTCTGGATGCACCCAAACAACACTGGAGTGAAATCTCTGAGAGGACGCTCTTCTCCCGACTCTCACTCTGGTCCACTCGATCGCACAGCGTCGGATGGCACACGTGACAGAAGTTTGACAAATCTCTTCACCGCCTTTATCCGAGAGCGCAGGAAGGCGGAAGGACGGGGCGGTGGAGACGGGAGCTGTATAAGATGCTTGTGTATTGATGAAGCCCTGGCCTGAGCTTTGGGTGGGAATCTGGATTATTAATGCGATTGTGCAACGTTCTAGCTGAGAGGTGACAAATGAAGGAAGATTTGTGAGAGATCGCACGCGTCAATTCTCTCCACAGCACGCACAGTCTCCACCGACACGCACGATCTTCGCGTAGATCTCTACAAGATGTCTGACAAACCGCCTCGAGTGTTTTTCACACTAGTTCAATCGGATCGAAAGATGACCGCGTCTAGAAACGTTTTCAGTCAAACCTCGGTCACTACAGTGCTTATATAACTTTCACGGTGTATCACTATTGTCAACTCTTCTAAACCTGCCAGGCAGATTTCCTTCCAGTCATTCGCGTCACACTTTGTTCATCTCGTGTCGCCTCACACGCATGCACACGTCGGCTATACCTGCTGGTGACGTATGGTTCTTGCAGTCAAAGACCAACGGTGCACAGACAGTGCCTGGGAGATCATCCGCAAGCGTGGGTGGCTGTTGTCGTGCAAGAAGTTGTCACTCGAGGTTGGGAGACCAGAGCTGGCTAGGTCTGCAGGACGTGTAGGTGTGTGTGTGTGTCGGAGTGTGTGTGCCTGGCAACGCTGACTGCCCCGCCCTACCACTTCATTATAGTGCATCAACCTAATGACCCCCCTTCGATCTTCCACGGGTATTAGCTGCGGGTCCTGGCGTGTTGGTGTTGGCGATGGGATGCGCCGGGCGTGGTGCCTGCCTCTGTCCGCCCGATCCCGCTTAATTTCCAGTCCAGTGTTTCAGTCCCAGCAACATTCCCAGGTCTGGAAGAGGTGCTGGTCTGCACACCGACCGGCAGTCCGCCTGGTTCCACTCCCGTCCTTGAAACCCCTCCCCTAGGTTACTCTACACCCTTAGTTGCACAAACACTCCCCGCCCCCCCCCCCCCGGCCCCCCCCCCCCCGGCCCCCCCCCCCCTCGCCCCACCAGGATAGGGCCGACGCAAGGGCACAGGGGGCGGTGGTGGAGACGGGCGGTTGAAGTGCGTAGCGCCATTTCGCTGAGCTGGCAGAATCGGCCGATATCGAACTCACTGGGCGTGTATGTCTAGCGTTGCTTTGGTCTCACCATAGCTCCGTAGTGGGGCAGTCCTCACACTGTGTCTGTGCGCATGTCCGTGCGTGCGGGTGTGCGTGCGGGTGTGCGTGCGTGCGAGGGTACGTGTGTGCGTGCGTGCATGCGAGTGTAGGTGGGTGCGTGCTTATGTTGGTGGGTGCATACGTGTGTTGGTGGGTGCGTGCGTGTGTTGCTGCGTTGGTGTGTGCGTGTGTTTATGTGTGCGTGTGTTTGTGTGGACGTGCGTGTGTTTAGTTATAATTGGTACATATGTGACGGCAGCATGGTTATTTGTGGTGTGCTTAAACTTTGTATTGGGCCAGCATGAAGTTGAACACTCCCCAGGGGGTGCAGTTGGTGCTGATACCTACTGTGTGCTTCATGTCTGTGCGGC
>JAWQFJ010015245.1:0-21282 GCA_034096865.1 Theodoxus fluviatilis | reverse complement strand
CTCTCTCTCTCTCTCTCTCCCTCCCTTCTGCGCGCCTTGAAAGTCCCACTTCTCCCAGGCTACTTTATCAGAGTATTAAAAGAGTGGCGCACCTGGCTATCAAGGGGCAATGGGTCTCCTAGTTTCAGTGCCTCTACTCAACCTCCTTCATCCCCACCCTGGATTAGTCACACAGACTAGGTGTCATTGCAGTAGCTCTGCATGCACCAAACTCATGACAAGCGAACTCTACTCCGTTGGTTAGAACGTCCGCCTTGTGCCCGCTGTGCGGCCAGCAGAGGAAGGCAGAGAAGAGGACATGGGGCCAGCAGAGCCGCCATTCCACATGACATGGATTCGTGAGTAACTTTCCCGAAGAAGGCTGCATCCTTCGTATGGTTTCTCTTCATACTGTGTGAAACAGTGACATATGAGGAGAGTGGCAGCATAGTAAGCAACCGTCGGCCACCACTGCGATCTTCAATGGGTGTCTTATTGGAATTAGTTTCCAGTGAGTGAAAATAGCACTACAGTCTGGCTGTCCATAAAATCAAAGAGGCAAAGTAGCATGAGCCCCAGATTTAGACAAAACAGTTCTTGTTGAGCGAATACTTCTAGTTCTACCACTCACTGATCATTTTGCATATGCAGTAAGCCTATATGTGTTCTAAAGCCCGAAAGAAGTAAAGAGAAAATGAACGAACAAATGAACAACTGTATTGTGTGGGTTTTAGGCCCGGTACAGGGGAACTAAGAATCCACATTATTGATTGACTTCTATCGAAGGGGAGACAGAGAGAGAGAGATAGATAGAGAGAGAGAGAGAGAGAGAGAGAGAGAGAGAGAGAGAGAGAGAGAGAGAGAGAGAGAGAGAGAGAGAGAGAATTTTAATATAATAATATTACTTCAAATTTTATTATTTTTACGTGTATGCCTGTAGGTGGTTAGTTGTCAATCCTCGAATGTCGATGACCGAATTGGACAAGTATGCAAGGTTAGGAAATGGAAACATTGTTTCTTCTTGTGTCAGACAAAAATAGCAATACCATGTGATGTAGTGCTTTCGCGTCGGCAATGTTCCCCACGGTACTGCAAAACGTGCATTTTGTATCTTTATCTCAGTGGTTTTATCCCCCCCCCTCCCTGCCTCTCATTCCCTCTCTCTCTCTCTCTCTCTCTCCCTCTCTCTCCTCTCTCTCTCTCTCTCTCTCTCTCTCTCCCCTCCACGTGAACTGTTTCATAGTGGGACGAGTGCAGTAAAGATACAAGGCACGGACGATGACACTCCCGGCGCAGTAAACGCCGCCGCCATAACCAGGGACGGAAGCCAGAGATGATGCCGGGGCCACCACAAGAGGGCGCTTTATCGACGGAAGTGACGTCACTCACCATGGCGACGGGACCATGGCGAGCGATAAGGCCCCGGATGGCGAAGGGGAGAGGGTGGATGACAAGTTTATAGTGAGGCTGACGGATTGCCGTGTTGTGATGGAGCTTGGTCCAGAGAGGAGAGGACATTGCAGTTACACGGGCAGCCTACCCTCTCTGCCTGCCTGCCTGCCTGCCTGCCTACCCTGCCTGTCAGCCTGCCTGCCAGCCTGCCTGCCTGCCTGCCTCCACGATTTATGACTAGGGAGCGCTAACGAACGCTGCATAGGTCATGCGGGGTTTCCAACAGCAGTGAGGGAGACATGGCACTTGAGTTGTTCGATATTTTTTCCTGCGCTTTTCTGCCTTGAAGTTCAAGTGACCGAGATCCAAATAAGATTTTCCCAAAACTGAAATTTTCTTAAATAACATCTTATGAATAACCAAAAGAAAGAAAAAAACGTACGAAATTCCCAAGAGCCATTTTCTCATTTACTAAGCAATACTGTAGATAACTGTACAAATTACGTTATTTGAAGGTATGTAAGAGTGTGTGTGTGTGCGTGCGTGCATGCGTGCGTGCCTGCGTGCGTGTCTGCGTGCGCGTGTGTGTGTGTGTGTTTGTGTGTGTGGGTGTGGTGTGTGTGGCGTGTATAAAATGAACGCCTGGTAAGTGGGTATTCCGTTATGAACCAAGCTATGTTCGTAAACACATTTGGGGTGACTTGTCGTACTCGTAACTGTCAGGAAAAACAATATCTGGTGTTTCAATCCATCGTTAAAATTTTATTCCCTCTTTAATTCTGTGGCGACCAATACCTGTCTACAACTTATTAAGCAGCTTTGACAAGAAAAAAATAGCACCAAAGGCGGAACTGCGCTGCAGGCAGAAGATACAAGATTACTCGCATGACCCTGAACAAGAATCTCAAACATGAACATGAGTGTTCAAACTGAACTGAAGCTGACACCCCTCTAAATATCCAGAAGCTGACGTCGGCAGAGCCAGCCGAATTTCTATCTGAAGAACTGGAACGATACACACAGGTCGTTCCAAATCCTGAGAAGTGGTCCATGGGAAAATTCTCGATGACACGAACGCAGCTGGCGTTTACGTCAGCCCAGAATACATCCATTGACGTGGTAAACAGTGCTTTATCTTGAGCGCCGTGGCTAATTATTACCTGCCTTAATCAATAAGGATCCAAACTGGTCTGCTGAAAAGATCGAAGGCATTGAAAGAGTATCCAAACGAAATATGTGAGTCGGGGTTCCTTTCGATGCGAGGAGGCTGTCTTTAGCGAAACTGCCCTGGGCTGATATTGCAAATCAACGTTCACACGTCTCGGCACTTTTGCACAGTTAAGGGCTCCATCGACTCGCCATTGTTCTGAGGCAGAAGCGAACCTATTCCAGGTGATGGTTCGTCTGAGCAACCAAAGAACCCACAATGCCTTAGACACCCACCGCAACGGAATTCTGCCTCTGAAAAAACACAACGGGTGCAATCGTCCTCAGTCAAAGAGTGTCAGTTTAATCTGTAGATGTAGCACATGTGAATGAGTCGATCGTCGAAGGTGTGACACAATGCGGACAGGTTCCTTGCATAAGACCACGCTTCAAGCTAAAGTATTTGTGTACTTCTAACTTCGGATACGGCACCACATTTGGCTTTCTTAATTGTGAGAGAGAAAAAACGTACTGTAATGAGAGACCTCAACGCAAGAGGAGTGATATACACACTTTTTAATGACTTTTTTAAATTACAAAACGAGTCTCATTTTCAATTGGATGATTTTGAGCCACAACCCAAAATAAGTGAAGAGGTTGGGTGGTGTTTTTTTTTCGTTGTCGAGATTTCAATTCTATCTGCTCTGAACTGCTCTACAAATCATCCGTATTATGTTGCTGCAAGGAAATTCCCTTACGATACCCCTAAGCATGCTAAAAAAGGGAGCTATTCAAACAATAACCCTATATACAGTGTTGACTGAGAAGTGCCACCAAATCTGGGTTTTCAGTCACACTTTGTCTTCCGCTTCGATGAAGCAAACACTTCTTATTCTTGTATTCCATGAGAGCATTGTCCTCTCATAAATGAAAATTTAAGAAATTTCATTGTTAGACTGAATTACAGGTAGACTCCATATGAGTGGCTAGACTTGGCCGGGTCGATGCGTAAATCTTGCGGAGAACGTTTCAAATATTCCAACCGTATATTCTCTATATGTCGATTTTAGACGGCAGCGAATTCAACAGTCTGTGACTTACCAATGGTTAGTCCGATATTGAGGCGGTTTTCCTTATTGAAAGGAGCTTTAAGAAGGCATCAAGAATCAGTCAGTTACTCAAAATCGATAAAAGAGGTAATACAAATCAAAATGTTATGATGAGTCGCAAGTAAGCACAAACGCTTCGAAAACTCGACAGTTGTCAACAGCGAATTCCTGGAAGATTCCGAATGTCGGGGATGGGGGGTGGGGGGGTGGGTGGTGGAAAGGAAACTTGACGGAAAACGAAGAGACACCGAGAACGCTACGCGTCCGATCCTGAGGCCACTCGCTCTCCAAGTCTTTTCAGCAAGTCTTTCAGAATCGCATGCGCCGGATCTTTCATCTCCAACCAGCTCGCTGTCCCGACAGAGCGCGCGGAGACACGCCCATCCTCACGTCGCCATCTCGCCTTGTGGACGTCTGCAAGGTGAGCCGGGCTCTCGCGGGAGGTTTCCGCTGGAGGCACGCAGTACGCATGCCCGAGTTTCCACCATGAGTCTCTCTTCGCCCACCTTCCTGTCACCCCCTCGATGGGGAGATCACACCCTCACCCCAGGCTGACTTGTCCATGGCCCCCTATATCTTATCCCCACTTCCTGTCCATGCCTTCATACCTTCTCAGCGTCGCCGCTAGGTACAAGTGGCTAGGCACGACGGTTCGTTCAGATAAAATTGAGACCTGGCATTTTCTGAGATTCCGTGCTTTTGTGAATGAATTTTATAGAGTTTTCACAGGTGCACATGCTAAATGCAATTTTCCATGCGCCCTGATTTATGCGAAGGGTTATACATCAACGTATGGACACACAAAGCGAGTAATGACGAGACACAAATACAAATATGCGTATAATAAAATACTAACATTTGAGCTCAACACGTGCATCTTATTTTGTGAATACCCAAACATATGAGAGGAGGGCATCCGCACATATAATCACACTAACAGATACACAAGAAAATACGTCCCGTGATAAATATAATAAGTCAAAACATTATATCAGACATGTCCAATGTTAAGTAATCAAATTTGTGACTGAGGACCACAATACAGGTCAAAAGTCGATTTTCGACTTTTGGAGTTAACGGCATCATTTTCAAGCTGAGAGTGTGAGCTTTCCAGTGGTCTCTAAATTGCTTTTGTATCTTTAAAATTCAGGACGTGACAACTATTTGAATAAACACGGCGATGAAACGCAAAGTAGGAAGTAATCACTGCAGATGCGTAAATACGGTACTTCTGCTTGGTCCAACTTCAAGTTCGGTTTATGTCCTGGATTCGCTTTCTATTCTTAGACAGACGACGCCGCACGGAAATCTCCACTACTGGAAGAGAGAACGAGCTGTATGATACGCCTGCATTAGTAGAAGCCATCGCGCTGACGGGAAAGTCTTATATGGGCCGATTGATTATTTTTGTTTTTAAGGAGGTTGGCTAATAATCCTTTTTTACTTCATTATCATATGTTGATTTACATAGTATATCGGAAGCACATTAATTCTAGAGGTGTAAAAGAGACAGAAAACATCCAAAACAGAAAATGCGCATGGTTGACCCCACTGATGTTACATAGCTACATATATGACCAGGTTTGTAGTGCTCAGTCACCTTTGTCCTGTGTTAGGCCGAGATGGGGGGGGCAGGCAAAACTGAGCAGGGCAGACGATGTGTAACGAGGGCCTGGAGACGAAGAGTCATCAAATGAGAGTCGAACTAGTAGAAGGTGCCATCGACGAGTCGAACTTATCGACAGAAACAAATCCCAAAGACTATCTCTTCCCTGCTTAAGAGATTCTCACGTCTCTGCACAGGTGAGATTTCCGAGATACTGGTTTTCCCAGCTGACCGACGTCCCAGCCTTTTGGGATAGTTACTAGGTGCTTGATGAGTTGCTGAAACATCTGTCTATATGTCGGTCTGTGTCTGTCTGTGTCTGTCTGTGTCTATCTGTCTATTTGTCTACATGTCTGTTTGTCCATTCCAAATTCATTCGACCTCTCTCTCTCAGTACTCAATCAATCAATCAATCAATCAATCAATTAATCAATCAATCAACCAATCAAATCATCACACAAATCAACAAGCAAGCACCATTGCTAAACCATCACTGTGCTTTTTTTACTATTACGAAGGACTCCTACATAAACCCAATCTCCATTTGTTCACTAAAATGTTCTACCTGTTCACCGTCACATCGTAAAAGCTGTTATGTTATGTCATGCACACAAACGTTCATATTCTGAATCACCCGTTAAGCATTACGTACATCTCCTTTCTGGTTTACCAACTCCTCGTCCATCGCATTTCATTCTGTGCAGTATTGTGAGACACGCCAGTGTCTGCCACAGACAAGATGGGGAAACACGCAGCAGGAGCAGTCGGGTGGGGGTCCACCCGAGTAGTGCAGTCTTTATCATAGTTGCCTGTCACACGCTCACTGCAGTGCGGGGCCAGGTCCGTTTCCTTATCGCGTGATTGATGGGCCACTTCCCATCCTCCCTCCAACCCAGGGACTCAATATGGCGACACACCACCTGCCATTCCCTGTTCCCACAAGCCTGCGCAGAGACAGTGTACTAGTGCTGGGAAAAGTTGTGCGTGCGTGTGTGTGTGCGTGCGTGTGTGTGTGCGTGCGTGTGTGTGTGTGTGTGTGTGTGTGTGTGTGTTTTGTGTGTTTGTGTGTGTGTGTGTGTGTGTGTTTTGTGTGTGTGTGTGTGTGTGTGTGTGTGTGTGTGTGCGCGTGGTGTGTGTGTGTGTGTGTGTGTGTGTGAGTGTGTATGTGTGTGCGCGCGCACGTATGTGTGTGGATTTGAGTGGTTGTTTCCGGGGCATGTGTGTGTGTGCGCACGCGCGCGCATGTGCGTGTGTGTGTGTGTGTTTGTGTGTTTCGGGGAGAATGTACATGTGCATGTGTGTATTTGTGTGCGTGTGTGTCTGTGTGTGTGCGCACGTGCGTATGTGCGTGTTTGTGTATGTGTGTGTGCATGTGCGTATGCGTGTGTGCATGTGCGTATGTGCGTGTTTGTGTATTCGTCTGCAAGTGCACGCGCGCGTGTGTATGTTTGCGTGCGCGCGTGCGTATTTGCCTGTGTGTGTGTGTGTGTGTGTGTGTGTGTGTGTGTGTGTGTGTGTGTGTGAGAATGTGTGAGAATGTGTGAGAATGTGTGCGAATGTGTGCGAATGTGTGTGTTTGTGTGTGTGAGAGAGAGAGAGAGAGAGAGAGAGAGAGAGAGAGAGAGAGAGAGAGAGAGAGAGAGAGAGAGAGAGAGAGAGAGAGAGTGAGAGCACACTGCAGTCATCCGAACCACACCGTAATCAAACGGTTTCTGTCTGTAAGTGCTTCCTAATTGTATTCGCAGTTGTCAGGCCCTCCCTTGACAAATCTATGGTTTTCAAAAGATCGGCTTCGCCATGCGCACCAGTAATCTAGTATTCGGGAAACACCGATATCTGAACACTGCAGTGTCAGACACAAGACTGCTGTTAAGAATTAGAAAAACACATTTGACCATCGCCGCACAACACTCAAAAGAGCATATAAACTTCGCAGGATACACTTTGCACACAGCATTCACGCAGGGTACTGCAAGTGCATAATTTATCAATCACGTGCTGTTGAACGAACGGGGAAATTCCGAAAATATTCCAGGGAAATCCAGGAAGCGGGAAAATGACACTCGATTCCAGGCTTTATCCTGAGCGTTCGAAGCAAAAGTTTCCTGAAAGATCAACGTCAGGAAAAGTTTTTCGGCGAATATAAACAATTGCTGTAAATCTATCTGCTTCGGAACATTGCAAATTTCCGACCAACAGTAATAAAGGAACAGGATGAAAGTTAGCGTCGGAGCTCGACAGTGATTTCTACTCTCGTAATTCTGTCACTTGAAACTGATGTATTGCATCCCGACATTCGCGTGTATCAAGAGTCTCATTTTCGCAATTCTTAAAATCCCGTACTTTGCGTGTCACACTACAGATATGGTCCCCCTACCCCCAAGCCCATCCCCCACCCCTCCTTCCTTATCACGTCATCGAGACTATCCAATACCTGCGTCCACAACATGTAAACATTTTATTTCTTGGAACTCATAGTTTGGTGAAGTTGGTGTTGACTGCATGACAAAGAGGTACTCACAAATTTCACCATCTCATAACTGTTTATCATTTTTTACCTCCTGACAAGACACTCTTACGAAGATTTGCAAAGGAAACCAATAAGAAACCAAACGGTCAGCATGGCAGACAACTTTTCTTCATGACCATCGGGCGGGCACTCGAAAGAAAGTCCATGGAACCTAAGATGGGAGTCCTCATCCCTTCCTATTGGAATCTGGTGCGACAGCCAATGTCGCCACTCTCCAGGGCTGTGTACACACGACTGTGTGGAGAAGGTGAAAGGTTCTCTTGAAAGCCCAGGCCAGGGGAAGCTCCTCTATGGAGGGATGTTCCCAAAAGACGCCGAGAATAAAGCGAAACTGTGGCAGCAATCGCTGTGAGTGGTGGACCAAGCCCGCAGACTCTCGAGGGAGACACAGAGAGCAACGGGAACACGGAGAAGAAAGGAGAGGCGGAGACCGAGGAGAGCGGGGAAGAGAAGGAGGACGGGAAGACGGTGGAATGGAGTGTAGGAGGCTGCCTCGCCTGCCCTCTTCCCCCCTTTCCCCACTTTTTCTCTCCTCCCAGCTCCTCCTCCTCCTCCCCCTTCCCTTGGGCCTCCATCTCTCTCCCGCTCCATCAACAGGCGGCGAATTTCCGTCTCAGCTTGTCCGAATCGGCTCTGGTTCCTGTGAGAAGGGGGTGGAAAGGCCCGGGCGATTGTGCTGGGGCCAGCATCCTTTCTGGGGGACCATTGATCGTAATTAGATGGAGACGGCGCCCCCGCCAGCCCCACAGAGAGAGCCCGAGCTTCAGAGCCGGGCGTCCTGGCCCTCCGGTCATGGCGCGGCCCGCCACGGGCTTTGCAGGATCGAAGGCCCGTCTCCCAATGTCGTAAAAAGATTAGCGCTATTACAAACATGGAAAACCGTGTAATGGGATGGACCTCCCCGGCCCCGGCGAGCCAGATGAAAATCCCTGGGCGAGGTCCCGCCAGCCCCTCTGTTTCCTGCAGGGGAGAGAACTTTCCCTAGACCCGGTGTCAGTCCGCTCCCAGATCACTGGCTCCAAGAGGACGTGAATAATGCTGGGGAATCCTCGACGATTGCCGAAGCAGGCGTCTATGCAAGAGTTGGCAGTTGAATTTTGCGATAAACTGTCAAGAGATGTTTTTTGGCGTGGTCAATGAGAGTAGTTTTGACTGATGATGCAACCTGCTCAGGGGACTTATGGCTTGGCCTAAGAGAGTTGTGTCCGCGGTCTCACTCACATACATCATAGACGGAGTCTTGGGGACGACTGTATACTTTAAACGAGATCATTGGTCTACCAAAGGAATTATCTAAATGTATTCCACACAGGACGGAGACCCTAACAGTTTATCGTAATGTTCAGGAATCTCTAAATGATTTGCACAAGTGTTGAGCTGTTTTGCAACGGTAGGGTGCTGCTCTCAACAATGATGATGAGATGGATAAAATCCTTGTCTTTCTGCAACTTTTGGACGATCCAGCAGCACCTCAGTGATCTGTGCCTTTTGAAGACCAGTACAGCTAAAAGCGTCAGTTTTCCCCTGACCGCCTGTCTCATTCCACAGAGCTTGTCTTACTGTAACAAGTGTTCATATCGTAGTCAGTATCGGACAGGAATGTACCTCTTGGTGGGCGGTGGTTCAACATTTAAAGCCGAATCTAATATATCAATATAGGAATTCTCGCTGATATAAATTTTGGTGTTTTGTCGTCTATATTAACCTGAAAAACGCCAGATCCTAACATTCACAACTATCAACGCCTAAAATTACGAGGGAAAACTCTGTCTCGTCAACACCGGGCATCCTGGCTCCAGGCTGGGCAGGACAAGAAGAGTTGGTGGAGAAGCCCCAATCTAAGGGGAGGGGTAGGCCTGGACCTTGTGGGGGTGGGGTCAGGGGACTTCGGCCGAGGCCGAGAGAGACGGGGGAGTGTGGGAGGGGAAGAAGGGGACGACCCCTGGGCAAATACGGCGCTCTCCCTGGCAAACACGCCCGGGCCGTGTCGATCCTTGCCCGCAACGAAGAGCCGTGAAATTTACATAATTCCCCATGGTTTCTATTAGATTAGGCAGACATATTGCACGCACAACCAGCCCCTCCTTACTGCGACTTCCGCCCCGAAAGTCCCTCGCCCAGCCATCCCTCCTTTCCCCTTTCTCGTCCCCTGCTTTCTTCTCTTATTACTGGACCTTCAAATACCCTCTTCCCCCAGGTCTTTCCAGACCTGAACTTGAGCTCTCGTCATCCCAAATCGCGTTGCTGACTGGAAGAGAGAAGAAGCCTTTCCGAAAGCTTCCGTGCTAATGCAATTGTCTTCTGACTGGTCTCGAATGCCAGACAAAACCATCTACTCTATCTCTGTCTGTCTGTCTGTCTGTCTGTCTGTCTGTCTGTCTGTCTGTCTGTCTGTCTGTCTGTCTGTCTGTCTGTCTGTCTGTCTGTCTGTCTGTCTGTCTGTCTGTCTGTCTGTCTGCCTGTCTGCCTGCCTGCCTGCCTGCCTGCCTGTCTCTCTCTCTCTCTCTCTCTCTCTCTCTCTCTTCGGCCCCTAAATCTCGAACACTTTTAAGCCCTCTTCTTCCGTATTGTTCATCTTGCCGACTAATTTCCCTCCATGATATAGCCAGGTTGCCTGAGGGGCGAGAGTCCTAATTTGATCAAGGTTGTTGTGCGCTGGCTCTGGACGCCTTCGAGAAGACGCCGCCCTGGGCGCAACAATGGCAAGACCCCAGTCACCAAATGAACAAACGCCTCGAAACAGACTCGCCGCTCTCGCCCCAAAAGCAGAGGCCTTTGTCGCGGCCAGGGCTTGAAAGACGTCTCTGAGCCCGGGACGAGGATGAAGAGGAGGAGAAGGGGGACAAAGTGGCCCGGACCTTGCCAGACAATCTCGGGGGGAGGTCCCCCCAGGCCACAGATCCCCCAGGGAACCCCATCCCCATCCCAGCCCCCCGTCCTGAGTAACACCTCCCCTCCTCCTCCTCCCCAGTCCCCACCCTCGTGCCAGCTGAACCATTGGGGCACGTGCTGGGAACTGTCCCCACGTCTGTTTGGAGGCGTGGAAGGACATGAAGGATAAAGGGATTGAAGGAACGTAGATGCAGAGGAAGATGATTTGGAAGCATGCAGTTCAAGAAATACTTTTCGTAGAGTCCTTGCATGTTGATCACGAGTATCGCTGTTTGCTCGTCCTAGACAACGTGAACCAGTGAGTAAACGATTTCACTCCATTCCGTAAAAATATCAAGTTCGGTGCTGATATGAAAACCCCATTGTCGACAGACTACAAAAAAGGATTCGCCCGAAAGACATAGCGAAAAATACTGCACGAAGAGAGAGACATATCACGAGCGATAAAAGACGAGAAAGAAAGTTTTCAGAGTTTTTGTTGACGTTTCGATAGAATCCTCGGTTCTACGAAAAATATGTAAGCGAAGAATCAAAGAAGACTTACATCTCAAGTGAACATCAAAGCATCGCAGATATTCTCTGAAATATTCTCCCGCATACGTTTGGATCAAAGGATGGGACTTAAAAGCCGATGGTGGATAATAGTCACAGATTAACGTGATCGGTGGCTTCCTGGGGAAAATGAGCGTAAAAACCAATAGGGCTCTGTACATTTCAGTTCTAGTCAATGCACTTTTGCTCTGTACATTTCTCGTGTAATGAGTAAAATTTAACTGAATCAACATGCACACACACACAATATGCACAAACATTTCTAAACACAAACATGCACATTTACATGCATAAACATCAGCATGCGCACGCTCAAACACGCACACACACACACACATGCACACACACGCGCGCGCGCGCACTCTCGCACATACATGTACACGTACGAACATCCTAAAGCACACGCGCACATACACGCATACACGCACGCACACACACACACATGTACGCAGGCACACACACAAACGCATGCATGCACGCACGCACACACACACACACATACACACGCACGCACCCACTCACACATAAACACACAAGAACATTCAAACAAACACACATGCAAATAGACACACATACAGACACACACACACACAGAGTCAATACACAAATCTACTGCCCCACTTCCCACGGGCTCCACACCAAGAGGAACTCTGAGGCGGAGGAAACGGAGGTGCGAGTGAGGTGAGGAACACCCGATCTGAGGCCACGCAGTCGATGAGGAAATCTGACGTCAGGGGACGTGCCATACGCCTCTACATGGACAGGCTTCCTCTTCGATTGGCACCCGGAACAATGCAGGAACAAAGCATGCTGGGAGCTGTCCTGGATGCCCCTAGGTGTCGTGCCGGGCGATTTGTCACGTGGCTCACACAGAAACCTCAGGAAAGTCCAAGGGAGATCGGCAGCGACGGAATTGAAAGGAAGCTAGGTGATCTAGAATCTGTTAGGATTTCTTGAAAACAGAAGGCAGCCCGCGAAAGCTCAACGAGACTGAACCTGAGAGGACAATGGATCCTCAACAGGTGAGGAAGAAGCTGGAGAACTGAAAGTGTAAGTGGTACACTCGCACCGACTCAGGGTTGGGAAGACTGAACAACGGAACCCTCGATGGCCAGAAGACAGAAGACAAAGTTAACGTAATGAAACATAAAGAGGAAGAACGACAGCGCCTAATGAACCGACGATTTATCGTTCGATCAAAGCCAAAAGCATGTTTTAGAGTAGAGCGGAATGAGACGATGAATCTACTCGGAAGGGATGTCGGGCAAGACTTCGGCAGCATGACTGGATGTTTCGATGGTTGTGGACGTGAACTAAACATGTGCTTGCAAGAGCAATACCGGAATGAAATGCGGTAAAACAACTTGGCTTCTAAATTGGTGCCCAATAAAAATATCAATTAGTCCATGTATCATCCAGATGGTCACCAGTATAGATTGCTAGACTCAACACTGACTACAGTATACTTGACGATCTGAGGTCATCTGTTGGACCTCCCCCCTCAAGACCCACCGTTCAATAACTCAACATTGGTCAGTTACCTGTCGCATGAAGGGTGACATCAGCTGCACTTTTTCTCTTCGTCTCACTTCCAGACCTCCGCCAGTGACCAAGGGTTGAGACCAGAACGTTGGCTATGGGAAGGTGGGGGGTGGAAGACAGGGTGTGGCTTTGGGTGCCGTCTTCCTCAGCCAAGGTAATCCTGCGTCCTCGGTGTCATCTCACCCCACGTCATCGCCATGCCTGCTTCCACGTCGATTCCCGCCATGCTGCCGGCGTCCCCGCTCATCCTTCCGCACATCCAGGGTCATGGCGGCCAAGGGCTTCAGACAAAAACAACATGGATATCCGCCCCAGCAACGCCGAGGCACTGGGGCGCCAGCTCTCTGCTCCCTCCACCGGTAGCAAGGAGGGAGGACAGCGCGTGTGTGTGCCCTGCCCGAACGCTCAGGGAAGCGTTGAGACTCTGAACAAACTCCCGCCCCTGCTCCGGCCAGTAAAATATGAGAGTTTTATTTGAATTTCTCTATGTTGACTTTGGAAGCCGTAGGAAAATAAAGGACGGCGAAGCGGGTATATTTACCCGCGTACTCGAGATATTGATTATACAATAAACGCCGACTGCCCGGGTTTCGTCCCCCCCCCCCTCCTCTCTCTCTCTCTCTCTCCACTCCTGACACACACACACACACACACACACACACACACACACACACACACACACACACACACACACACACAGACAAGCTCCATGCTTGGAGGCCAAGCCAATTTCGCGGTGGAGACTAACGAATTTGGAACGCAGGGGCCCAGGCCGTGATAAAAACCGGAATTCGCAGGACGGCTGTCCCCTCGACGTGACCAAGCAGCAAGTAATTTGTCAGATGATAACGTGCGCCCGGGCCCAAGCTATTGAGGCAGGGCTCCGCGCGTGAGGAAGGGGAGTTGTCCCGCCTGTGAGGCTTCCACTAGGGGGAGGGCGGGAGCTCTCTACTGTCCGGCGGCTGGGCGGCTGTAGCCCGGTCGATGGGACAGGGGACAATGGCATCTTTGTAGCGGATCTGCTGGTCCTAATGCAGGCGCTTGGCACCAGGCGCCATATTCAGGCTGCACTGTTCCCGTAATTGGGCGCGAATTCCACGTGGAGCGGAATTGATCACCGACGCATTGACCTTCGCCGAGTTATAATTCTCTTTTAATTCCGCGCCTTTTTTGCTCGCCCCCTTCACAATATGCTCCCATCTCCCAGATGTGTTTCCGCCTTGTTCCTAGAGCGAGGTGCAAATTACCCATGGAGCGTTTCCGCTCTAATCTCGACAGAAGTCTTTATTTTCCGGCACGTGTGCGCACGAAGGATGGACTTCTCCCATAAGCTAAAGAGCGTCCAAAAACAAGTTCCTTTCTGAGGCTGTTTCATGCAAGGCGGCTTCATTTTTGGTGATTAACAGCTAGCGATAGAGCGCACTGAACTATATTGCTTCCATCAATGAACACTTTGTGTTACCACCAATGCCATGTGCAAAAGATTACGCAGATGTCCTCCTTTTTGTTTACATCATCCGCTCCTCAACCTGGGGTTTGATTCGTATTGTCGAGCAAGAATGTAAGTGTTACCAACAACTGTTTCAGAAATGATCATCCAAAAAGTGTCATTATTATTAATAATGAAAACAGTTTTCTATGTGAATGCATGAAGATTACTTATTCCCTGAACAAGTATTGAGTAATATTAGGTTTTACTTATTTTCACATACGATTCATCATGAATATGTGAGTCTGTCGTCCTCAGGAAATGATTCTTATCAACGTTGTATTACAAAGCGTTATTATCACTCATAGATTCATCCCTTTTCGAAAAATTATTTTAGGAGCAAAAATCACCCAATACTGCAGGGTTGGGTTTTTTCAAAGGATTAATTAACCGCACACTTTGTTTACGTTATCTTTCGTCACTCACACGTCCTTGAATTCTCTATATTTCCCAACTTCGCATCTCTCTTTAACCTTGGGCATTTAGACCTCTTTACTCTGCTGCCACTGGGAAGAGCACAGGAAGTCAATGGAAAGGAAAATCCTACCACCGCAAGATGCACCGCGCAGTGGCGATGACAATCGCTGAGAAACAAAGCCGGGACGTTGTCATACTGAAACATTCAGCAGCTGGAGTGCGGAGGCAAGGGTGATGTGTATCGACCCTCTCTGCTTTGTGTGGCTGCATTAGAGCTACAACACCAAGCGGACGATCGCAGCTTTTGTCTTAGAGGTTGCAGAGTGGCTCAATGCAGAATGCCGTGTGGACAGAGTAACAGTGAACTCTCCATCATGGCGAAGCAAAGTGCTGTGTTGCCCTGACTGGTAAAGTTCTTGTGATTTTATAGACGCTTCATTGTAATAAAGAAAATGTTATTTTGAAACCTTTTTTGCAGCAATCCATTGAATGACACCTCTTGCCATAGAATATCTGCATGAAGTGGAAAATTTTCCATGACTTTTTCATTTGATGTACGCTCGTACTTTTGAAAGTTCAAAAGCCATGGCAGAAATTCAATGGGAGCATTGACACTTTTTTAAATAAAAGGTCAGATCTCAGTGTTTTTCTCAACAAAACTAGATTTCTTTTCAAGGAAGTGATCTTACGTTTATGTCCTTTCATTTTGCAGGCAATATTTATCAACAAGCATTTTACAGAGTGTTGGAGTCCTCCCATCCTGTTTACCAAAGCTTATTTGACCCGTCAAAAGTCACATAGTTCTTTGTTGCCTCGGACACATGCATGTACATGCATAAAAGGTAGCAGCATCTGCAGCCCTCAAGTGTGCCCATGGATGTGATGAAACTGTTCACCGTAGTTATGGCGTTCGCGAGGTATGCTTGGTGGCAAAGATATGTAGAGATCAAATGAACCTGTCAGAGAACCAGTCATTCGAAGTACAGATGGGTATTTTTGTGATAGGACGTACATGCATATTGCCCAGAAGTTCCCAGAGTTGCGTCCATGAATAGGGTGCTTCGCTCGCATTGCTTCCTCCCACCCAGAGTAAAACTCTATACCTTTGAAGTTTGTGATGGAAATTGAACAAGTTAATCTTGACGCGTTTTATCTGCAGGCTGGTTACATGTAGCCCGGGGAGTCTGGACGGTGTTAGAATGATGATAATTGGAGCCTGATGACCATGGAGTGAACGTGTGCTATTTGAGCACCTGTCAATGAATGACAATTCGTAATGCAGAAATGAGCGAACGAACTCATCTTCGTTGTGGCCATCTGGAGCAGAGTAATTGTCAGAGGAGGTAAGCAGCGACAGCTGCAACAATGCAAGGACCGTGAACTACATTGTGTTGCAGCTATTTCGTTGCGAAAATACTCAGACATGTATCGCATGACATGAACATTATATGCATGTATAAGCAAGCACACGCAGGGGCGTACAGGCATGGACATTAATTGATCATCAGATGATGATGGAATAAGTAAAATGGCACTTAGACTTTCAGGAAAGCACGCTGTGAGATATCCAAGGTGGCTGAGTGCAGGCAGAGTATGATGAACTTTGGTGTGAAGAAAACTACAAAAGGAATGAGTAAAGTCAGCAAATTCTAGGACTCAGTCATCTTTATATTTTAAAAAATTTGATTCAGTTTCCTAGGAAATTTTACTCTCCACCACACCAGTCTTTGCACACAAGAAGGCGGCAGTTCCATGATGGTTTCAAAGCAGGCTGTGAATAACAAGCTTTGCCGCTGGCTTAGCCACGCTTTGAGCGCGTGAACAAGCTCTTACCCTATTTTCAACAAATGCACCACAAAACCCTAGAAACTCTGCTACATACAACCTGCGATCATCGCCAGCGGCAGTTCTAGTTTCATCCGCCATGACAATTGCAGACGACATTCCCTTAAAGTTTGGAGGCCTCTTCGGAGTCGTTGAAGTCACTCCAGGCTTTGGCTACCAGGCCTTGAGTGGTCGAGCAAGACTCCCGGGCCTGGAACTCTTGAAGAAGACTTCGGTTCGCCAGCCATTACGCGCATCCCGTCCACCTGAGTGCCAAGTGCGGAGACTTCCGGTTTTACGGTATTGACAGCAAGATGGCCGCTGCCGCGGGGCAGGCTGGGAGGAAGTGGCGGTTCCAGTAGACGCCATCAGCCAACAGGCATGCGCTTCCGTTCACTTCCGGTCCCAAGGTTATTCTATATCTGCCTTATGCTTTCAAAGTATCCGCACCAAGCGCGGAGACGGCTCAAGAGAAAAAAGTATTAGATAGTGACCATTGTTTAAAAGACAACCACTATTTTTTTGTTAACAAACATATCACCTTTGAGTTCACAACCATAATTTAAAATGTCACGAAGATCATATGTGCAGATGAAAACTGTATTTTTCGTTGCTGTTTGAACGTAACTTGCTTTGTCATAATTTAGATTTAAAGGTTCATATTTTCTAATCTGAATAATCCGCAAAAGGTCATTTGGGGGCTGAAAATTTAAGACGTTACGTTCTAAACCCCCTTAATTTTTAGCCAAAGTCAAGAGAACACACAATGATGATGCATGTACCTTTTTCTGCAGCACTATAACTTTAAGTCGAAAAAACAACATAACAATCTTGAAATATTGCAGTTTTTTTTCCATCTCCACGAACACGGGTAAGCACAACTCAACAGACGTCGGTCCTCAACGTCACTTCCAGCTCGGTCCAAAGCGACTTCGTCATGGGTTTTCTGCTGCCAGGCCGGCTTTTCTGACCAGGTGTCGCCGAAGCTCTCTGGCGCCCTGCACAACACACCCTCCCACCTCACCTCTCCCATTTCCTTCACTCCAACCCCCAACCCCCACCCCACCCCACCTTGGGCGTCGTGCACACGTCGCTAGTGACGTCAGCAACAGCTGCGGAGCGCCCGATGGCGTGATTGCTGCGTGGCATTGGCGGTGTGCCTGGAGTGATGCCTTCTGGCGGGTATGCTCCGTCTTGGCCCTGATCAATCCTGGCTTCCAGGTGGAAAACGCACAGGTTCGATGTGGATAACTTTCAACACAACGCCCATTTCATGGAGTCGCTAGGTAACTTGGTTGTTGATCTTGTCGCACGGTTTCAAAGGTGACTGGTTAGGTTAAATCATCATCGAAACTGCCTTACATTCTTGAGAATGCGAATATATTACGTTGATAATGAATTCTGGCATTACTCTCCAGGTTTTATGTATGCACTGCATAAGAGTATTTTAATCTTATTTCTCAACCAGAAACGTGATTGTACTGTCATACATCGACACACTGTGACAAAATCCTAACTGCGCGGCGCACGTGACAACTGAGAAACAGCGCTTCTCTCTCTTCTGATTGGATCTTCCATCTTGAACTGTGTCGTCACAATGGCAGCTGCACGTGCTAGAACACGCGCACGTCATGTCCCTGTGTCAGCCATGACAGCTCGCCCGTGCCCAGCCGCCGCTGTGCGCGTGCGCGGTGATGTCGGCGCGAGCGAGACAACATGGCAGCAATGTAATGGCAAGACCCGCACTGTTCCGGGGAATCTGCATCCGACCCCCTGCCCTCCCGCAGTCTGTCGTCTGTAGCTGCCGTCAATGACAGCACTGCAAATACTCTATACGTGATATCACTTGTTGTTTCGGACAGTCTCTCATAAATTCTCGCAAATCGGCAATCATTCTTTATCTACATTTATGATTATTTCAGCATGACAAGTCTCTCTACATTTCAAATTATTCATCCTACCTACATGTACATTCAGAAAACTTCGCTTATGGAGATCACATAAGATAAATTTCATTAACCTCCGAATTGACATAGAAAGAGCAATACCATTTGATGTTCAGAGAGTATTTAATTACTAGAAGACGTGATATAAATGGTTATTTTGGGAAGTTCTCTATTTTTTATCTCTTTCTCTTTCGTCTACTTAAAGAATAACTAGTTCTGAGTACCCCGAGGGCGAGGTCGCCTCACCTCGTTTAGTCATTCATTTATCACCTCATGCAGATTGTTAACCTTTGAGCACCATGGGCTTTGAGCTCAGGACATGCCAAATTGCACGACCATTCCGGCTCAGTCTGAACACATCGAGGCAAGAAAACTTTTGGACTTACCAACATCCGGGGGGGGGGGGGGGGGGGGGGGGGACGTCAGATGACATTTGAGGAAAGACCCGTCTAATTAGCGGCTTCCGGTGACCAGTTCCGGCCAAGTTCCGATCCGCGCTTTGGAACCAAGGACGTTCAGAGGGTAGACACTCCAGCACCAATGCGAGTTCTTGCCAAGGACGGGTCAGAAACACAATTACGCCATTTTTCTCCCCGTGACCACCGCCATCGCTGTTGACGCTAGTCACGGAAGCCAGCCAAGACGGTGCTCTCCAAGGCGGCGTTTCGACACCTCCGTGCGAAAATTGAGCGAGGCAGCAGCTCGTGCTACGTGGCTGTGAGAACCTGGGCGCTGGCCCTTGTGTCTCCTTGTCCTGGGTCTCGTGCAAACACGTCCTGAGCTCAACGGCGCGGTACCTTTGGTACGCTGCACAATGGCGCCCTGCCGTCCGCTAATTGGCGGCTACGCATACGCCGCTCGAAAGGGAGCAGGTCCCTCGCTTGGAACGTCCCCTAAACGAAGGATTATCCCAGAATGCTCGCCGTCCAAGAGCTTCTGGGTTTCGAAAGGGGCGCCATCAGTGCCATTGAAAACGATACGCATGCCCCGAGTTTCGGGGACATTTCCCTCGTGAATGTGAAGTTTGCTCGCGAACTCCACAGAGGCAGGTGGAATACTTATGTTGTTGTCGCCCGCGACGTGCATAGCAACTTTCCAGATGTTCTTGAATCATTACTACAACAAGAGACGTTGCTTTTCGCCCCGATGGCACCTGACAGGCTCTATGCATTCCGTGGGGACACACAGGAAGACAGCTCGTATGGGTATTGTGATAGGATAGAGCCACATGTACGAAGTGATGTTTGACAAGTATCAACCAATGGCTTAATTTCCCACTTGATGAGATCAAAGCAAGTAGATTAACTTATGAAGGAGTGACGCGGTGCCAACACACCTGAACACACAGACGCAATAACATCATTGTGTGACGTCCCCACATTATCCAAATGAGAATCATAGATTGACACGAGGGGGCTGGTGCCAGTCTTTGACGGTGCCAGCACTAAAGACTGATAGCCGCCTTGGTGGGCGTAACGGCATTGCTTTAAGACCGTCCCGCTGCAAGCTTTCGGCTCAGACGCCTTCAGTAGTGTCTGCATACCACTTGGATGTCTCGATCGGCCAGCTCTTTAAGGCACCCTGTAAACACGGACATATTGTTTGCCGTCTTTTCAGTGTGCCAACGAAGTGCGTGGAATTTGATACTATTGCGTCTTACGAATGATTGAACAAATAGATTTCTCATAAGACCCGCCATGCGCCATTGCTGGCTAGAATGAAATAAAGTAACATTCAGAAGACGATTTTTCTCGTAAACCATGGGGGTTTCAAAGGACAGGCCATTATCTTGTTGGCTGATACAGAGCAATCGCCTTACACTGCGCAACTGTCTGGATGAAAGTATTCAATGATAAAAAATGTCCAGGTCTTAACATGCCAAACAGTCCCTTCTTCCGGTGTCCAACCTTTGGAAAAGCATCTGTTCTGTAAACTGAAGCATGTGTGCCGCGAGTTGTCTACAGCCCATTAGAATTTAGGTATGACGTTTTCTTATTTGTATTAAATGCAGAACAGGCAACTCTTCTTTCTGGTTTGTTGCAGAAACATACTCCAAGCTTTCCTTCTCGAAGCAACATGTGTAGGCAAAAATATTATGCATCGCTGATTCCAAATCTTTACATAGGCCAGATAATTTGTGTTTGCACTGGAATGAAACCTTATTATCCAGTAATGATTCTCTCATTCGTCGCAACCCGCATAGACCCGGCACGGAATAAGAACTTTCTATGACACGTATTTGTCATGTGCGTTCTCATTGTTTGTGTGTGTGTCTGTGTGTGTCTGTGTGTGTCTGTGTGTGTCTGTGTGTGTGTGTGTGTGTGTGTCTGTGTGTATGTGTGTGTGTGTCTGTGTGTATGCGTGTGTGTGTGTGTGTGTGTGTGTGTGTGTGTGTGTCTGTGTGTATGTGTGTGTGTGTGTGTCTGTGTGTATCTGTGTGTGCGTGTGTGTCTGTGTGTGCATATGTGTGAATGTGTACATGTGTGTGTACGTGGTTCATTAGTATGAGTATGTATATGTGTGTGTATAGGCCCGGGCGCGCATGTGTGTATGTTGGTGTTGTTGCGTGTATGTGAGCACGTTTGGAGGTGAGTAGGCGTGTGTGTGATATTTCAACAGCAGTAGAGAATAACATCGAGAACAATATTAGCATATTTTTATGAGCTGTCTTTTAGTGACTTGCAGTTTTTGGAATAATTGCTTTAATCCATTCTCTCACCCTCTTCATGGGAAATTCAAACACACTTTTTTGCGTAATTCAATGCTAATATCCAGATTAGACATGAAATACAATTATTGCACACAATTTGAGTCGTGGTTTTTGTTTGTTTTTTGGTTGGTTAGGTTTTTCTCTCTGT
>JAWQFJ010015244.1:10000-19586 GCA_034096865.1 Theodoxus fluviatilis | reverse complement strand
AGCAGTTTGAGGCCTGCTATGGAGAGAAGTTCACATCCAGAGCAGTTTCATGCCTGCTATGGAAAGACGTTCACATCCAGAGCAGTTTGAGGCCTGCTATGGAAAGAAGTTCACTTCCAGAGCAGTTTGAGGCCTGCTATGGAAAGAAGTTTACTTCCAGAGCAGTTTGATGCCTGCTATGGAAAGAAGTTCACATCCAGAGCAGTTTCATGCCTGCTATGGAAAGAAGTTCACATCCAGAGCAGTTTCATGCCTGCTATGGAGAGAAGTTCACTTCCAGAGCAGTTTGAGGCCTGCTATGGAGAGAAGTTCACTTCCAGAGCAGTTTCATGCCTGCTCTGGAGAGAAGTTCACTTCCAGAGCTGTTTGAGGCCTAGCTGCCCTGGAGAGAAGTTCACTTCCAGAGCAGTTTGAGGCCTAGCTGCCTTGGAGAGAAGTTCTCTTCCAGAGCTGTTTGAGGCCTAGCTGCCCTGGAGAGAAGTTCACTTCCAGAGCAGTTTGAGGCCTAGCTGCCCTGGAGAGAAGTTCACTTCCAGAGCAGTTTGAGGCCTAGCTGCCTTGGAGAGAAGTTCACTTCCAGAGCAGTTTGAGGCCTAGCTGCCCTGGAGAGAAGTTCACTTCCAGAGCAGTTTGAGGCCTAGCTGCCTGGAGAGAAGTTCACTTCCAGAGCAGTTTGAGGCCTGCTGCCTGGAGAGAAGTTCACTTCCAGAGCAGTTTGAGGCCTAGCTGCCTGGAGAGAAGTTCACTTCCAGAGCAGTTTGAGGCCTAGCTGCCTGGAGAGAAGTTCACTTCCAGAGCAGTTTGAGGCCTAGCTGCCTGGAGAGAAGTTCACTTCCAGAGCAGTTTGAGGCCATGCTGCCCTGGAGAGAAGTTCACTTCCAGAGCAGTTTGAGGCCTATCTGCCCTGGAGAGAAGTTCACTTCCAGAGCAGTTTGAGGCCTAGCTGCCTGGAGAGAAGTTCACTTCCAGAGCAGTTTGAGGCCTAGCTGCCCTGGAGAGAAGTTCACTTCCAGAGCAGTTTGAGGCCTAGCTGCCCTGGAGAGAAGTTCACTTCCAGAGCAGTTTGAGGCCTAGCTGCCCTGGAGAGAAGTTCACTTCCAGAGCAGTTTGAGGCCTAGCTGCCCTGGAGAGAAGTTCACTTCCAGAGCAGTTTGAGGCCTAGCTGCCCTGGAGAGAAGTTCACTTCCAGAGCAGTTTGAGGCCTAGCTGCCCTGGAGAGAAGTTCACTTCCAGAGCAGTTTGAGGCCTAGCTGCCCTGGAGAGAAGTTCACTTCCAGAGCAGTTTGAGGCCTAGCTGCCCTGGAGAGAAGTTCACTTCCAGAGCAGTTTGAGGCCTAGCTGCCCTGGAGAGAAGTTCACTTCCAGAGCTGTTTGAGGCCTAGCTGCCTTGGAGAGAAGTTCACTTCCAGAGCAGTTTGAGGCCTAGCTGCCTGGAGAGAAGTTCACTTCCAGAGCAGTTTGAGGCCTAGCTGCCCTGGAGAGAAGTTCACTTCCAGAGCAGTTTGAGGCCTAGCTGCCCTGGAGAGAAGTTCACTTCCAGAGCTGTTTGAGGCCTGCTCTGGAGAGAAGTTCACTTCCAGAGCAGTTTCATGCCTGCCCTGGAGAGAAGTTCACTTCCAGAGCAGTTTGAGGCCTGCTGCCTGGAGAGAAGTTCACTTCCAGAGCTGTTTGAGGCCTAGCTGCCCTGGAGAGAAGTTCACTTCCAGAGCAGTTTGAGGCCTGCTCTGGAGAGAAGTTCACTTCCAGAGCAGTTTGAGGCCTAGCTGCCCTGGAGAGAAGTTCACTTCCAGAGCAGTTTGAGGCCTAGCTGCCTTGGAGAGAAGTTCACTTCCAGAGCAGTTTCATGCCTGCTCTGGAGAGAAGTTCACTTCCAGAGCAGTTTGAGGCCTAGCTGCCCTGGAGAGAAGTTCACTTCCAGAGCAGTTTGAGGCCTGCTATGGAGAGAAGTTCACTTCCAGAGCAGTTTGAGGCCTGCCTTGGAGAGAAGTTCACTTCCAGAGCTGTTTCATGCCTGCTATGGAAAGACGTTCACATCCAGAGCAGTTTCATGCCTGCTATGGAAAGACGTTCACATCCAGAGCAGTTTGATGCCTGCTATGGAGAGAAGTTCACATCCAGAGCAGTTTCATGCCTGCTGTGGAAAGACGTTCACATCCAGAGCAGTTTGATGCCTGCTATGGAGAGAAGTTCACATCCAGAGCAGTTTCATGCCTGCTATGGAATGAAGTTCACTTCCAGAGCAGTTTCATGCCTGCTATGGAAAGACGTTCACATCCAGAGCACATTCATGCCTGCTATGGAAAGAAGTTCACTTCCAGAGCAGTTTGAGGCCTGCTATGGAAAGAAGTTTACTTCCAGAGCAGTTTGAGGCCTGCTATGGAAAGAAGTTTACTTCCAGAGCAGTTTCATGCCTGCTATGGAAAGACGTTAACATCCAGAGCAGTTTGAGGCCTGCTATGGAAAGAAGTTCACTTCCAGAGCAGTTTGAGGCCTGCTATGGAAAGAAGTTTACTTCCAGAGCAGTTTGATGCCTGCTATGGAAAGAAGTTCACATCCAGAGCAGTTTCATGCCTGCTATGGAAAGAAGTTCACATCCAGAGCAGTTTCATGCCTGCTATGGAAAGAAGTTCACATCCAGAGCAGTTTCATGCCTGCTATGGAAAGAAGTTCACATCCAGAGCAGTTTCATGCCTGCTATGGAGAGAAGTTCACTTCCAGAGCAGTTTGAGGCCTGCCCTGGAGAGAAGTTCACATCCAGAGCAGTTTCATGCCTGCTATGGAAAGAAGTTCACATCCAGAGCAGTTTCATGCCTGCTATGGAAAGAAGTTCACACCCAGAGCAGTTTGAGGCCTGCTCTGGAGAAAAGTTCACTTCCAGAGCAGTTTCATGCCTGCTATGGAGAGAAGTTCACTTCCAGAGCAGTTTGATGCCTGCCCTGGAGAGAAGTTCACTTCCAGAGCAGTTTGAGGCCTAGCTGCCCTGGAGAGAAGTTCACTTCCAGAGCAGTTTGAGGCCTAGCTGCCTGGAGAGAAGTTCACTTCCAGAGCAGTTTGAGGCCTAGCTGCCCTGGAGAGAAGTTCACTTCCAGAGCAGTTTGAGGCCTAGCTGCCTTGGAGAGAAGTTCACTTCCAGAGCAGTTTGAGGCCTAGCTGCCCTGGAGAGAAGTTCACTTCCAGAGCAGTTTGAGGCCTAGCTGCCCTGGAGAGAAGTTCACTTCCAGAGCAGTTTGAGGCCTGCTCTGGAGAGAAGTTCACTTCCAGAGCAGTTTGAGGCCTAGCTGCCCTGGAGAGAAGTTCACTTCCAGAGCAGTTTGAGGCCTAGCTGCCCTGGAGAGAAGTTCACTTCCAGAGCAGTTTGAGGCCTAGCTGCCCTGGAGAGAAGTTCACTTCCAGAGCAGTTTGAGGCCTAGCTGCCTTGGAGAGAAGTTCACTTCCAGAGCAGTTTGAGGCCTAGCTGCCCTGGAGAGAAGTTCACTTCCAGAGCAGTTTGAGGCCTAGCTGCCTTGGAGAGAAGTTCACTTCCAGAGCAGTTTGAGGCCTAGCTGCCCTGGAGAGAAGTTCACTTCCAGAGCAGTTTGAGGCCTAGCTGCCCTGGAGAGAAGTTCACTTCCAGAGCAGTTTCATGCCTGCTCTGGAGAGAAGTTCACTTCCAGAGCAGTTTGAGGCCTAGCTGCCCTGGAGAGAAGTTCACTTCCAGAGCAGTTTGAGGCCTGCTATGGAGAGAAGTTCACTTCCAGAGCAGTTTGAGGCCTGCTGCCCTGGAGAGAAGTTCACTTCCAGAGCAGTTTGAGGCCTAGCTGCCCTGGAGAGAAGTTCACTTCCAGAGCTGTTTGAGGCCTGCTATGGAGAGAAGTTCACTTCCAGAGCAGTTTGATGCCTGCTATGGAGAGAAGTTCACATCCAGAGCAGTTTCATGCCTGCTGTGGAAAGACGTTCACATCCAGAGCAGTTTGATGCCTGCTATGGAGAGAAGTTCACATCCAGAGCAGTTTGATGCCTGCTATGGAGAGAAGTTCACATCCAGAGCAGTTTCATGCCTGCTATGGAAAGAAGTTCACATCCAGAGCAGATTCATGCCTGCTATGGAAAGACGTTCACTTCCAGAGCAGTTTGAGGCCTGCTATGGAGAGAAGTTCACTTCCAGAGCAGTTTGAGGCCTGCTATGGAAAGAAGTTCACTTCCAGAGCAGTTTCATGCCTGCTATGGAAAGAAGTTCACATCCAGAGCAGTTTGAGGCCTGCTATGGAAAGAAGTTCACTTCCAGAGCAGTTTGAGGCCTGCTATGGAAAGAAGTTTACTTCCAGAGCAGTTTGATGCCTGCTATGGAAAGAAGTTCACATCCAGAGCAGTTTCATGCCTGCTATGGAAAGAAGTTCACATCCAGAGCAGTTTCATGCCTGCTATGGAAAGAAGTTCACATCCAGAGCAGTTTCATGCCTGCTATGGAAAGAAGTTCACATCCAGAGCAGTTTCATGCCTGCTATGGAGAGAAGTTCACTTCCAGAGCAGTTTGAGGCCTGCCCTGGAGAGAAGTTCACATCCAGAGCAGTTTCATGCCTGCTATGGAAAGAAGTTCACATCCAGAGCAGTTTCATGCCTGCTGTGGAAAGACGTTCACATCCAGAGCAGTTTCATGCCTGCTATGGAAAGAAGTTCACATCCAGAGCAGTTTCATGCCTGCTATGGAAAGAAGTTCACATCCAGAGCAGTTTCATGCCTGCTATGGAGAGAAGTTCACTTCCAGAGCAGTTTGAGGCCTAGCTGCCCTGGAGAGAAGTTCACTTCCAGAGCAGTTTGAGGCCTAGCTGCCTTGGAGAGAAGTTCACTTCCAGAGCAGTTTGAGGCCTAGCTGCCCTGGAGAGAAGTTCACTTCCAGAGCAGTTTGAGGCCTAGCTGCCCTGGAGAGAAGTTCACTTCCAGAGCTGTTTGAGGCCTAGCTGCCCTGGAGAGAAGTTCACTTCCAGAGCAGTTTGAGGCCTAGCTGCCCTGGAGAGAAGTTCACTTCCAGAGCAGTTTGAGGCCTAGCTGCCCTGGAGAGAAGTTCACTTCCAGAGCAGTTTGAGGCCTAGCTGCCCTTCACTTCCAGAGCAGTTTGAGGCCTAGCTGCCCTGGAGAGAAGTTCACTTCCAGAGCAGTTTGAGGCCTGCTATGGAGACAAGTTCACTTCCAGAGCAGTTTGAGGCCTAGCTGCCCTGGAGAGAAGTTCACTTCCAGAGCAGTTTGAGGCCTAGCTGCCTTGGAGAGAAGTTCACTTCCAGAGCAGTTTCATGCCTGCTATGGAGAGAAGTTCACTTCCAGAGAAGTTTGAGGCCTGCCTTGGAGAGAAGTTCACTTCCAGAGCTGTTTCATGCCTGCTATGGAAAGACGTTCACATCCAGAGCAGTTTCATGCCTGCTATGGAAAGACGTTCACATCCAGAGCAGTTTGATGCCTGCTATGGAGAGAAGTTCACATCTAGAGCAGTTTCATGCCTGCTGTGGAAAGAAGGTCACATCCAGAGCAGTTTCATGCCTGCTATGGAAAGACGTTCACATCCAGAGCAGTTTGATGCCTGCTATGGAGAGAAGTTCACATCCAGAGCAGTTTCATGCCTGCTATGGAAAGAAGTTCACTTCCAGAGCAGTTTCATGCCTGCTATGGAAAGACGTTCACATCCAGAGCAGTTTGAGGCCTGCTATGGAAAGAAGTTCACTTCCAGAGCAGTTTGAGGCCTGCTATGGAAAGAAGTTTACTTCCAGAGCAGTTTGATGCCTGCTATGGAAAGAAGTTCACATCCAGAGCAGTTTCATGCCTGCTATGGAAAGAAGTTCACATCCAGAGCAGTTTCATGCCTGCTATGGAAAGAAGTTCACATCCAGAGCAGTTTCATGCCTGCTATGGAAAGAAGTTCACATCCAGAGCAGTTTCATGCCTGCTATGGAGAGAAGTTCACTTCCAGAGCAGTTTGAGGCCTGCCCTGGAGAGAAGTTCACATCCAGAGCAGTTTCATGCCTGCTATGGAAAGAAGTTCACATCCAGAGCAGTTTCATGCCTGCTGTGGAAAGAAGGTCACATCCAGAGCAGTTTCATGCCTGCTATGGAAAGAAGTTCACATCCAGAGCAGTTTCCTGCCTGCTATGGAAAGAAGTTCACATCCACAGCAGTTTCATGCCTGCTATGGAGAGAAGTTCACTTCCAGAGCAGTTTGAGGCCTAGCTGCCCTGGAGAGAAGTTCACTTCCAGAGCAGTTTGAGGCCTAGCTGCCCTGGAGAGAAGTTCACTTCCAGAGCAGTTTGAGGCCTAGCTGCCCTGGAAAGAAGTTCACTTCCAGAGCAGTTTGAGGCCTAGCTGCCCTGGAGAGAAGTTCACTTCCAGAGCAGTTTGAGGCCTAGCTGCCCTGGAGAGAAGTTCACTTCCAGAGCAATTTGAGGCCTGCCTTGGAGAGAAGTTCACTTCCAGAGCAGTTTGTGGCCTGCCTTGGAGAGAAGTTCACTTCCAGAGCAGTTTGAGGCCTGCCCTGGAGAGAAGTTCACTTCCAGAGCAGTTTGAGGCCTAGCTGCCTTGGAGAGAAGTTCACTTCCAGAGCTGTTTGAGGCCTAGCTGCCTTGGAGAGAAGTTCACATCCAGAGCAGTTTGAGGCCTGCCCTGGAGAGAAGTTCACTTCCAGAGCAGTTTGAGGCCTAGCTGCCCTGGAGAGAAGTTCACTTCCAGAGCAGTTTGAGGCCTAGCTGCCTTGGAGAGAAGTTCACTTCCAGAGCAGTTTGAGGCCTGCCCTGGAGAGAAGTTCACTTCCAGAGCAGTTTGAGGCCTAGCTGCCCTGGAGAGAAGTTCACATCCAGAGCAGTTTCATGCCTGCCCTGGAGAGAAGTTCACTTCCAGAGCAGTTTGAGGCCTGCCTTGGAGAGAAGTTCACACCCAGAGCAGTTTCATGCCTGCCCTGGAGAGAAGTTCACTTCCAGAGCAGTTTCATGCCTGCTATGGAGAGAAGTTCACTTCCAGAGCAGTTTCATGCCTGCTCTGGAGAAAAGTTCACTTCCAGAGTTGCTCCATTCGTGGACACTTTTTCTTACGTCATCCTGTGGGCTGGGGGTAAGAACAGACCCACCCTGTGGGCTGGGGTAAGAACAGACCCACCCTGTGGGCTGGGGGTAAGAATGGACCACCGCGTCTCCTTACAGCTTGCAAGAAGCAAATAAATGGGATGTTGTGACTTGACATGTTCCTAATGTAGCCAGCTCTGGTGATTGTTTGTGGTCAATGGCCTTACATAGCCTTCAAAGGCTGGTAGGTCGTAAAACTCCATTCATTCATTCATTCATTCGATCATTCATTCGTTCGATCATTCATTCATTCATTCATTCATTCGATCATTCGATCATTCATTCATTCGACCTTTATTCATTCATTCATTCATTCATTCATTCGATCATTCATTCATTCGATCATTTGATCATTCATTCATTCATTCATTCTCATTTTGCGATTCGTAAGAGGCGAATGACTACGAAAAACGAGAGTTAACTTGACTGACCAGCTCTAGCGCTTTTTGTGGTCAATGGTCTTGCATTGCCTACGCAGGATGACAAGGTGTATACGCCATTCTTTCATTGTTTCACTTACATCTGGCCCTGTCTCACAGACTCTTGTAGGGAATGGGCGGATGAGAGATGAAGAAACGTCTAGAGAAGAGTCTTGCTTTTCACAGACAGCCAGAATGTGTCTGATCGTGTCACAAGGCAGCCAGAATGTGTCTGATTGTGTCACAAGGCAGCCAGAATGTGTCTGATCGTGTCACAAGGCAGCCAGAATGTGTCTGATCGTGTCACAAGGCAGCCAGAATGTGTCTGATCGTGTCACAAGGCAGCCAGAATGTGTCTGATCGTGTCACAAGGCAGCCAGAATGTGTCTGATCGTGTCACAAGGCAGCCAGAATCTGTCTGATTGTGTCCCAAGGCAGCCAGAATGTGTCTGGTCGTGTCACAAGGCAGCCAGAATGTGTCTGATCGTGTCACAAGGCAGCCAGAATGTGTCTGATCGTGTCACAAGGCAGCCAGAATGTGTCTGATTGTGTCACAAGGCAGCCAGAATGTGTCTGATCGTGTCACAAGGCAGCCAGAATGTGTTTGATTGCGTCACAAGGCCGCCAGAATGTGTCTGATCGTGTCACAAGGCAGCCAGAATGTGTCCGATTGTGTCACAAGGCAGCCAGAATGTGTCTGATCGTGTCACAAGGCAGCCAGAGTGTGTCTGATCGTGTCACAAGGCAGCCAGAGTGTGTCTGATCGTGTCACAAGGCAGCCAGAATGTGTCTGATCGTGTCACAAGGCAGCCAGAATGTGTCTGATTGTATCACAAGGCAGCCAGAATGTGTCTGATCGTGTCACAAGGCAGCCAGAGTGTGTCTGATCGTGTCACAAGGCAGCCAGAATGTGTCTGATCGTGTCACAAGGCAGCCAGAATGTGTCTGATTGTATCACAAGGCAGCCAGAATGTGTCTGATCGTGTCACAAGGCAGCCAGAATGTGTCTGATCGTGTCACAAGGCAGCCAGAATGTGTCTGATCGTGTCACAAGGCAGCCAGAATGTGTCTGATCGTGTCACAAGACAGCGGTATCTGCTGTGGCTACGCCAGAGCAACAGTGACAAGCTTCCACTCGCACGCTGGACCTCTGTCTTTGCCCGTGGAGTCAGGCCTGTGTCTTTGTATGTGGCTCAGAGGGTTTTGTCTTTGTCCGTGACGTCAGGCCTGTGTCTTTGTTCGTGAATCAGAGGGTTTCGTCCTTGTCCATGACGTCAGGTCTATGTCATTTTCTGTGACTCAGAGGCTTTTGTCTTTGTCCGTGACGTCAGGGCTATGTCATTGTCCGTGACGTCAGAGCTACGTCTTTTTCTGACTCAGAGGGTTTTGTCTTTGTCCGTGACGTCAGGGCTTTATCTTTGTCCGTGACGTCAGGGCTTTGTCTTTGTGACGTCAGGGCTTTGTCTTTGTCCATGACGTCAGGGCTTTTTCTTTGTCCGTGACGTCAGAGCCTTGTCTTTGTTCGTGACGTCAGAGGACTTTGTTTTTGTCCGTGACGTCAAAGGTTTGTCTTTGTCCGTGTCCTCAGGGGCACCAACAGCGCCAGGGGGGGAGGCTTCTTCCGCGGCAATGCCAACGTCACCCGGATTTGGCTTGATGACGTCAACTGCGTGGGCAACGAGACCAGCCTATCCCAGTGTCCCCACTCGCTGTGGGGCTCCACCAACTGTGACCACACCGAGGACGCGGGGGTGCTGTGTGGAGGTGGGCAGTGGTGGTGTGTAGAGGTGGATAGTGGTGGTGTGTGGAGGTGGGTAGTGGTGGTGTGTAGAGGTGGGTAGTGGTGGTGTGTGGAGGTGGGTAGTGGTGGTGTGTAGAGGTGGGTAGTGGTGGTGTGTGGAGGTGGGTAGTGGTGGTGTGTGGAGGTGGGTAGTGGTGGTGTGTAGAGGTGGGTAGTGGTGGTGTGTGGAGGTGGGTAGTGGTGCTGTGTGGAGGTGGGTAGTGGTGGTGTGTGGAGGTGGGTAGTGGTGGTGTGTAGAGGTGGGTAGTGGTGGTGTATGGAGGTGGGTAGTGGTGGTGTGTAGAGGT
>JAWQFJ010015244.1:0-5000 GCA_034096865.1 Theodoxus fluviatilis | reverse complement strand
TTTTTGCTTCCATACCTCACACACACACACACATACAAACACACATACACACACATATACACACACATACACACACATACATATACACATACACACACATATACACACACATACACACACATACACATGCACTCGTGCATACACACATACACACACACATACACACACATACACACACATGCACACACATACACATGCACTCATGCATACACACATACACACACACACATACACACACATACACATGCACACATACACACACACATACACACACATACACACACATGCACATGCACACATACACGCGCATACACTTACACACATACACACACACACACACACACACACACACATCCCCACCTCACTCTCCCCATTGATCTCCGTTCTTCATTTTGAATCTTACTTCCCCCTTCCCCTCCTCTTCCCCCCTCACCTCATCCACACTTGTTTCCTTTGACCTTGACCCCAGGGACAACGCGCAGGCTTTCGGAAACGCGCACTTCGGGGCGGGCAGTGGCGCCATCTGGATGGACGACGTGGCGTGCGTGGGGGACGAGATGACCCTTGACCTGTGCGCCTTCCGCGTCTTCAACAGCAGCAACTGCGACCACAGCGAGGATGTGGGCATTCTCTGTCAGGGTAGGCCACCCCAGGCAGCTTTGGGGCGTGGAGGGTGGGGGGAGGGCTGTGGGGGTGTTGTAGGAGGGTAAAAGGGGCCTGGAGAGGGAGGTTAGGGGTTAAGGAATATGGAACTGTGAAGACCCTTGGGGAGCAAAGGGCAGAGATGGTATGGGAGCATGGGTACATGGAAGCAGGCGCAAGCTGGGGTACTGAGACTGCGGAGCATGAGGAGCATGGAGAAAGGCTGTGGAGGCTGGAGTTGGGAGGGAGAGGGGGGGTGTGTGTGGATAGTGATAGGCTTAAGAGGGAGAGGAGGAGGGGGGTAGACAGGGACAGGCCCACGAAGGAGAGGAGGAGGGGGGTAGGACAGGGACAGGCCCACGAGAGAGAGGAGGAGGGGGGTGGACAGGGACAGGCCCACGAGAGAGAGGAGGAGGGGGGTGGACATGGACAGGCCCACGAGAGAGAGGAGGAGGGGGGTGGACAGGGACAGGCCCACGAAGGAGAGGAGGAGGGGGGTGGTCATGGACAGGCCCACGAAGGAGAGGAGGAGGGGGGTGGACATGGACAGGCCCACGAAGGAGAGGAGGAGGGGGGTGGACATGGACAGGCCCACGAGGGAGAGGAGGAGGGGGGTAGACAGGGACAAGCCCACGAAGGAGAGGAGGAGGGGGGTAGACAGGGACAGGCCCACGAGAGAGAGGAGGAGGGGGGTAGACAGGGACAGGCCCACGAAGGAGAGGAGGAGGGGGGTGGACAGGGACAGGCCCACGAAGGAGAGGAGGAGGGGAGTAGACAGGGACAGGCCCACGAGAGAGAGGAGGAGGGAGGAGGACAGGGACAGGCCCACGAGAGAGAGGAGGAGGGGGGTAGACAGGGACAGGCCCACGAGAGAGAGGAGGAGGGGGGTGGACAGGGACAGGCCCACGAGAGAGAGGAGGAGGGGGTAGACAGGGACAGGCCCACGAAGGAGAGGAGGAGGGGGGTGGACAGGGACAGGCCCACGAGGGAGAGGAGGAGGGGGTGGACAGGGACAGGCCCACGAGGAAGAGGAGGAGGGGGTGGACAGGGACAGGCCCACGAGGAAGAGGAGGAGGGGGTAGACAGGGACAGGCCCACGAGGAGAGGAGGAGGGGGTGGACAGGGACAGGCCCACGAGGAAGAGGAGGAGGGGGTGGACAGGGACAGGCCCACGAGAGAGAGGAGGAGGGGGGTGGACAGGGACAGGCCCACGAGAGAGAGGAGGAGGGGGGTAGACAGGGACAAGCCCACGAAGGAGAGGAGGAGGGGGGTGGACATGGACAGGCCCACGAGGGAGAGGAGGAGGGGGTAGACAGGGACAAGCCCACGAAGGAGAGGAGGAGGGGGTAGACAGGGACAGGCCCACGAAGGAGAGGAGGAGGGGGGTAGACAGGGACAGGCCCACGAGAGAGAGGAGGAGGGGGTGGACAGGGACAGGCCCACGAGGAAGAGGAGGAGGGGGTAGACAGGGACAGGCCCACGAAGGAGAGGAGGAGGGGGGTGGACAGGGACAGGCCCACGAGAGGAGGAGGGGGGGTGGACAGGGACAGGCCCACGAGAGAGAGGAGGAGGGGGGTGGACAGGGACAGGCCCACGAGAGAGAGGAGGAGGGGGGTAGACAGGGACAGGCCCACGAAGGAGAGGAGGAGGGGGGTAGACAGGGACAGGCCCACGAGAGAGAGGAGGAGGGAGGAGGACAGGGACAGGCCCACGAAGGAGAGGAGGAGGGGGGTGGACAGGGACAGGCCCACGAGAGAGAGGAGGAGGGGGGTGGACATGGACAGGCCCACGAGGGAGAGGAGGAGGGGGGTGGACAGGGACAGGTCCACGAGGGACAGGGCAAGAAGGAGTACTGGTGCCCGGAAGAAAAAGCAGACTGAATATTTCCAATGCCCGCCCCTTCGCCGTGTGGTGTCCACTCGGAGTGACTGTAACGAAAAGAGGGGAGTTCGAACCCCACGTGACTGTACTGAAAGAAGCACCACGTGCTGGCTTTGCTGTATGGAGACATGGTGTGCAGACTGCCCGGGCGGAAAAGCGTGCCGAGTCCAGCGAAACGTTGAGGAAGAGACGAGGGTGGGAGTGGGGGTGGTGGGGCCGCGTCAGACAGGAGTAGATGGATCCAATGCAACACTGCACTCCTCAATGTTCGTGTTGCTCACGTGTCCACTGAGAGTGGCCGGTTGGGTCCGTTTGATGAGTTTTGTCAATTTGTTCTCCGTCTGCAGAACAAATGCGAAACCACGTGACTGCACGACAGAGCTGATTGCAGGCTGGTCGTCAGAGTCTTGGAGATAAATTAGTTTTTTTAACACTTCTTTACCAAAATTTGACCTGACGTACTGCCCAGTTTGAGAGTTTTCACGTGTTTCTATGAACGTCCTTCACCACGTGTTAGCCACAAAAGAAGGACATCTGAGACGGTTGCCTTTGACACGTTTGACAAGAGGAGCTCACCTTTGTTGTCATTCCCACTCTGTTTATGCAGACAGCATCACACACACCATGCAAATGGTGTTTATGCAAATTGTTTTATGCAAATTGTGGTTATGAAGACAGCATCACACCCTCCATGCAAATGGTATTAATGCAGACAGCATCACACTCCCCGTGCAAACTGTGTTTATGCAAATTGTTTTTATGCAAATTGTGGTTATGCAGACAGCACCACACTCTCCATGCAAACTGTGTTTATGCAAATTGTGTTTATGCAGACGGCACCACACTCTCCATGCAAATTGTGATTATGCAAATTGTGTTTGTGCAGACAGCACCACGCCCTCCATGCAAATCAGGCTTGTTGGCCCCTCCCCCACCGAAGGTCGCGTGGAGGTCAACGTGGCTGGGACCTGGGGCACCGTCTGTGACAACTTCTTCGACACCAACGAGGCCAAGGTCATCTGCAGGCAGCTCGGATTCGACAGGTGTGTGTGTGTGTGTGTGTGTGTGTGTGTGTGTGTGTGTGTGTGTGTCTGTGTGTGTCTGTGTGTGTCTGTGTGTGTGTGTGTGTGTGTGTGTGTGTGTGTGTGTGTGTGTGTGTGTATGGGTGTGTGTGTTTGTGTGTGTGTATGTGTGTCTGTGTGTGTATGTGTGTATATGTGTGTGTTTGGGTGTGTATGTGTGTGTGTGTGTATGTGTGTGTATGTGTGTGTGTGTGTATGTGTGTGTATGTGTGTGTGTGTTTGGGTGTGTATGTGTGTGTGTGTATGTGTGTGTATGTGTGTGTGTTTGTGTGTGTGTGTGTGTTTGGGTGTGTGTGTGTGTATGTGTGTGTATGTGTGTGTGTCTGTGTTTGTGTGCGGTTGTATGTTTGTGTGTGTCTGTGTTTGTGTGTATCACAACAAAGTGTTCCTTATTTCGCTTTTTCAGGATGTAAGACACCTTCCATTTCATTCCTGGGGTTTCTTACACTGTATGATGAACGTGACCTTTTTCAGGGTCATCTCAACTCACCCTGTCTTACGTCATTTCATGTCTCGACCTTGACCTCTGTGACCTTCCCCAGCAACAACGCGGTGGCTGTGACGGGCGCCAAGTACGGCCAGGGGGCGGGCCCCATCCTCTTTGACGACCTTGGCTGTGTGGGCAGCGAGTCCTCCCTGCTGCAGTGTACCTCCAAACCCATCGGCACCAGCAACTGCCACCACGATGAGGACAGCGGCGTCATCTGCCAGACTGGTCAGTCAGGACACACAGACAGAGAGAGACGAGACAGAGACAAAAACAGAGACAGAGACAGACAAGAACAGACAGAGAAACAGAGAGACAACGAGAGAGACAACTAGAGTAAGGGAATGAATGATGGCCATATGTTTTCAATTTGTCATTTATTCCGACACTAAGTGCAGAAGGCTTCATTACAAGTGTCATGTTAAATTCGTGAATCTCAACTTTAAAATCAAAGCACTGCCTGTTGAAGCACACTGAAGTACTGACTGTTAAAGCATACTGAAGTACTGACTGTTACAGCACACTGAAGTACTGCCTGTTACAGCACACTGAAGTACTGCCTGTTACAGCACACTGGTGCTGCCTGTTACAGCACACTGAAGTACTGCCTGTTACAGCACACTGAAGTACTGCCTGTTACAGCACACTGAAGTACTGCCTGTTACAGCACACTGAAGTACTGCCTGTTACAGCACACTGAAGTACTGGCTGTTACAGCACGCTGAAGTACTGCCTGTTACAGCACACTGAAGTACTGGCTGTTACAGCACACTGAAGTACTGCCTGTTACAGCACACTGAAGTACTGACTGTTACAGCACACTGAAGTACTGCCTGTTACAGCACACTGAAGTACTGACTGTTACAGCACACTGAAGTACTGCCTGTTACAGCACACTGAAGTACTGC
>JAWQFJ010015241.1:190000-203625 GCA_034096865.1 Theodoxus fluviatilis | reverse complement strand
ATCTCAGCCGAAGAAGCAGCTAACCATGATGTGATATCTAAGATCAACAAACGTCTAGAGAAGCACAAAGAAAGTCTGTCCAGAAGTCGAACAAGCAGCCTCTGGTTTTAGTACCTAGACATGGTAGGCATTTTGAAGAAATCCATCAAGGCCGAAAGAACTGGGCGCTTCAATTTGCACCTACAGTCAGTAGCTGAGATGTTGCCTTTTTTGCAGCTGCAGGGCATCACAACTACGCCAAATCTGCCAGACTGTACCTCCAGCAGATGATGGCATTGAAAGACACCCACCCAAAGGTGTATCAAGACTACCAAGAGGGGCACCACGTGTTCCGAAGAAGCGAGAGATACTGGGCGGGGTTGTCGCAGGATCTTGTCATCGAACAAGTCCTCATGAGAAGTCTGAAGACCAGTGGAGGCCTTACACGGGGAACGGGTTTCGGAGAGAGACAATGTCTTGTCTGGCTTCTTTCCATGCCTGCTTGTGCTGAGGTCAACTCTGCAATGCAGACACTCTCAGGCATCTCATTCACGAATTCGGAGCAGCACAAAGAAACTGGTATAACCAGACAAGCCCGCGACCACAAGGACACACAGACACTTGTTTCGTACCTGACAGACAGAAGTCCATTTCTCTCAGACCCTTCCCTCAGAAGCATCGCAAGTGGGCGGGTTGCAGATGCCACAGCCAATGTTGATAATGCCAAGAATATCGGGAAGAAAATGTTGGATGGCATGACAGAAAAAAATGTGCTTGAGGTTGTCATCAGAAAGAAAGATGTGGCCGTCACTCTTGCTACAAAATTGGCAGTGAGAGTCAATGATGAGCCCATCATTATCGATCCACTTCTTCTCTTTCAACGCCTGTTGAAGATAGCACAAAGCACACCAGAGACCATACCATCTTTGTTCAAGTATGAGATGACCAACCTTCCATGTGCCTTGTTTGACGCCAGTGGACAACCACGACTGGCATCAAAGTCAACACTTGCAGAGTATCTCTGGTCATTTACAAAAGAGGACACCACTTTGCCAAATGAAAACATTAATTTTGTCCTTGATGGAGGTTCACTTCTCCACAAGCTGCCATGGCGGAGGGGATCAACTTACAACCAGCTGGCTGAGATGTATGCAGAATTTGTTGCACGAAAGTACAAGAAAGCAACCATTTTGTTTGATGGGTACAGCACGCAACAAACAACCAAAGCTGCCACCCATGTCAGACGGCATGGTACCTCAGTGCAGGTAAATTTCACCGGTGACATGATCCTTCAAGACACTCGGGGGAAATTTCTTGCCAATCCAAGCAACAAGCAGCGGTTCATCAATCTTCTGAGCGAAATTTTGATGAAATTGGGGTTCCAGATCCACCATGCAAAAGATGACGCCGATTGCCTGATTGTCAAGACAACTCTAGACGTTTGCTGCAAGTTCAACCACTGTCCTCATAGGAGAAGACACTGATCTTCTTGTCTTGCTCCTGTACCACGTTACAGACAATCTTCATGGTGTGTACTTCATGCCGAGTGGGAAAAAGGCCAAACTGTGGGACATCAAGGCAACGAGGGCCAAAATTGGGACAGAAACATGCGGGAGAATACTTTTTGCACATGCGATCACTGGTTGCGACACTACCAGCGGGATGATGAACATTGGCAAATCTCTGCCTGTGAAACTCCTGAGGAAATCAACACTGTTTCAGAAGATTGCTGATGTTTTCATGGCAGCCAGTACTCATCAGGAGATAGAAGAAGCAGGGGAAAAGGCGGTTGTGCTCCTGTATGGAGGTGAGGAAAAGGACAGCCTCAATCATCTGAGATATGTCAAATATGTACAGAAGGTGGCCACATCAACCAAATCTTTCCAACCAAGTTCTCTGCCTCCATCATCATCTGCTGCCAAGTACCATTGCTTCCGCGTCTATTTCCAGGTTCAGGCATGGAAGAACCTGAATGATGCGTCCCTGGATCCGTGTCAATGGGGTTGGGAAGTGGCCAATCGCATGCTACTCCCTATGCTGACTGATTTGCCTGCTGCTCCAGAGGAGCTCTTGACGGTCATCAGGTGCAACTGTCAGACTGACTGTTAAACCACGAGGTGCACTTGCCGGAAACATGGCCTTGTGTGCACAGCAGCATGTGGTCATTGTCGAGGAGAAACCTGTGTCAACGTTGCACCCGTGAACCTAGACTATGAGCAGGACGATGAAATTGATGAAGAGCAATGAAAGGGGAATGGGTATGTTATAGACTGGTGAGAAATTGGCTTTCCTTTGAGTTGAAAAGTTTGCAGAAAAGTGTATATGTACCGTGTTTAGAAAAAAAATGAGGGTTCATTTTTTGGTGAACAAGAGCGAAGAAGGGGGGGGGGGGGGGGGTTCGTGCAGGACGGGGGACAAGTGGGGATTTAGAGAGAGAGATTGAAACACCTCGCCTTTTCTCAAAAGCATGCATGTCTGAAACCAATATGAGCATTGAATAGAATGCTGTTTGTATTTTGTTCATTTACATTTATTTTTATGCTTTGTCGTCGTGTCAAATGTCCTGAGAGACATCAAATCATCAATGAAAATGCACGTTTTTGACATATGTTTAATACATCTAGATTTATTTATCATATATTCAGTTAGCAAATGTCAAATGGAAGCTTGAATTAGCACTATACGTCATATTTTTAGTAACTTTGTGTAATAAATGCAAAATAGGGTATATTTGTGTTTGCGTCATACTTCAGTTCGGTCGCCATTTTCCAGAGCCCAAAAATAAATGTTTGCCCCATCATACTTTGGTAAACTTTTGGGATGTAAAAGTCACACCCTTAAGCAACCCAAAACAGTTGAGTTTGCATTTAAAGCAATTTGTTCAAGGTTTGGCCATTTTTCACCCGAATCTGACTGGACTACTAAGTGAAATGTCTTCACATACATTTAAGTTTCCCGTACGTGCGTTAAAGTCCCCGCACAACATTAGATAGCGGATTTCATATTTCTCTTTAGTTTCTAGCAAGCATTTCTCCAAAAGCTCTAATCCATTTGCTATATCCCTCGTCACATAAAAAGGGGAACCTACTGGCGGAATGTAAACACAAAGGAAAACACCATATGCCGTTCCAAACAAACTGCTATCTATTTTAAGAATCAAGATATTCTCAAGCGAACTTCTTATGACAGTGAAATAACATGAAATAGTCCTCGAAACAAAAACACATGACACCACCCGAATATCTTCATTGTGTAGATAGTTTCTGAGCTGGCGAAATGAAACATTCAAAATCAGGCAGGAAAATATCGTAATCAAAATAGGCAAGGTAAGTTTCAGTCAGACAAACTATGGTGAATGATCGAAGGTAATTGGCAAAGTCTGGATCATCAAATTTTGACAAGAAACCATCAGCGTTCCAGTTTAAAAGTCTCAGTGTACCTTTATCTTCACGGTTGTTGTGTCAGGGAGTAGCTGGAGTAGCGGCGCGAGGACCTCGACCCCTTCCCTATCTTGCTCTTGGGTGTTGCCGTTTCGATCTGCATAGAGCAGGATCGTTGCCTTGGTTGCTCGCGTTGACAGTGGTGCTGGCCTCGCTGCTTGCCACCAGTCGCTGCATGGGCTTAGTGTGGAACTGCCCTCCTCTGAAGAATCCTATCTTACCCTCCGCCTTCGCCTGTGCAATCATCTCCCGTTGTTGCCAAGTCAGGTCGTTGCTGATTCCGAGGTTCTTCTTAAATCCTTCTCTTGCACCTAGATCGAGAGTTTGTCCCCCGCATGTAGCAGTTGCACGAGCACAGGTCTGTTTTTGCCAGGGGTCCTTCTTCCGACCCGGTGCACGCGTGCCACGCTGCCCTCGTCCAGTTGTCCTGGGATCACTTTGTTGACTAAGTCGACGGCTTTCTGTTCGCAGGCTTCCATTCCTCTTCCTCCTCCACAGTGCCATGTAACAGGATGTTATTTCTTCTGTTGTGTCTTTCACTCATTTCTTTCAGCCTTTCTGCTTCCGTCTGGTTTCTTCATTGTCCTCTTTCAAGTTTGTCATCTCCTGCTCTGCCACCTTCAGCTTTATGTCTGCAACATCGTCACTGATCTTTCGTATGCTCTCCATCAATGCGCCGAGCTTGTTGTTTATGGAGGACATCTGCAAAGCCAGGCAGTCACAAATTTCCCTCTTCATGTCTTCTTTGATGTTTCTCAGTCCTGACATTTTCACCTCGAATTCTTCTGTACTCATATTTGGCCCAGGTTTCCTTTCTACCGTTCCGCTGAGAAGTAGCAGTGGTGACAAGTCGCGGTCGTATCCAACAATGGTGCACCCTGGAAGAGCTTGTGTCACATTCAGCGGCTGATGCATTCCTCTTCCAATCAACGCTTGGCCGAGTGAGCACGCAAAATTGGAGGACATCATGCACGAGCTCAGATTCAGGACAAGTAGATAGCACGCAATCACCGCTGCCATCGTCAGCAAAAACTCACGCCCAGGTGCGCACACAGTTGATGCTGGGGACTTGTAAAAGGTTCCTTTTCTACACGTCTGCCCCGTGCTACCCGTGCTGCATGCAAGCCAACGCGCTGCCTGAACGTCTCGCAGTCAACCCCCATGTCCAAAGGCTGTGAGCAGAACTCAGCTGCTATTGTTCCTCTCAATATTGAACACCAAAAAAACCACACACACAAATAAATTTGAAAACAAAGCAAAACTACGCAAACCGCGGTATACAGTTCACTGCACAGTCCACTGAATCAAGTCCTCACGTAACTCGCTCTCAAAAGCAAAAAAAGCCCAACTGCACTTCGTCGCTATGCACAGCTACCTCGTAGTGTCGACGATCTCTCCGAAACACGCCCGTACAGGTCATCAGCCCATTGCAAAAAACCTGTACAAAAGAGTGATGAGTGTCAGATATTGACATACATATACATGTAGAGCAAAACAACCTAATACCCATCTTATAGGACCTCTACTTTCCTCTAGTTTACACTTGCGCTTTTCAAATGCGTAATGAATGTACATAGCGAGAGATCTAGCTCGCCCTGCAGTATATTCTTTCATTATGACTGAATACAACGGCAAGTTGTGTTGCGTAAGTAACTCGAACACACGCACACTACCCCTCAACCCCCTCGCTCCGTCTGGCTGGCTGGCTGCTTGCCTGCTTGCATGCCTGTGTGTTTGTGTGTGTTTGTGTGTGTGTGTTTGTGTGTGTGTTTGTGTGTGTGTGTGTTTATATGTGCGTGTGTGTTTATGTGTGTGTGTGTGTTTATGTGTGTGTGTACGTGTGTTTCTGTGTGTGTGTGTGTGTGTGTGTGTGTGTGTGTGTGTGTGTGTGTGTGTGAATGTGTGTGTGTGTGTGTGTGTGTGTGTGTGTGTGTGTGTGTGTGTGTGTGTGTGTGTGTCTGCCTGTGTGTCTGTCTGTCTGTATGTCTGTCTGTCTGTCTGTCTGTCTGTCTGTCTGTCTGTCTGTCTGTCTGTCTGTCTGTCTGCCTGTTTGTCTGTCTGTCTGTCTGTCTGTCTGCCTGCCTGCCTGAATGTCTGTCTGTCTGTCTGTCTGTCTGTGCGTACGTACGTGCGTGAGTTCGTGCATTCGTGCGTGCGTGCATGTGTGTAAGTATGTATGTAAGTATGGATGGTTGGATGTAACTGCTTAATGTTTGTTTCTACGTGTGTGTGTGTGTGTGTGTGTGTGTGAGTGTGTGTGTGTGTATGTTTGTGTGTGTGTGTGTTTTATGTGTGTATCTCCCTCTCCGTCTTTGCAACGATCCCTAACCTCCTTGGAGGTCCAAAGCTGCACGGTGACATCGAACTCATGATTATATTCTCTGCTTTTTTACAGCCTTCCTCAAATCCAATGTATATTTTATAAGCCAAACTTATTGCTAAGTGCAGTTGCAGTTGTTGTTGTTGTTGTTGTTGTTGCTCTCTCCATCTCTCCTTCCTTCTCATCATATCATCCTCAGTGTACTTATGCGAAAACAATTTGCTTTGATCTTACAGGAAGTAGACTTTGACTTCGCCGACAGCGATGTGGTCAAGCGCTCCTTGCGAACGGAGACGATGGGGGACGACGAGGATTTCCTGGCGGATGACCCGACGGCGTCAGGGGACGTGGAGGGCAGTGCCACCAGCACCCCCTACTTCTCCCCCTTCGTCACCAGCAGGATGTCTCCTGTCTTTGCCACGTCACCAAGCACACGAACTTCACGTCCCGTGGTGCCTGGCTACCCAGGTAAGCGAAGGCAGATGTGGCACCAGCATGATTGACGCTATCGATGTCTTGGTGTTTGACGAGTATGATTGTGAGCTGTCACTTTGCATATGTGATGGCAATGGACATTCTAGTTCACTAGAGACTTCGCCTACTGGTGACTCGAGTTCACAGAATGGGCAATGGACTGAGGTGATGTACGCTTTGCCTGAAATCTGACCAAGATATATGTGAGCTGCTGTTTATATACATGTAGTGATGTTTAAAAGGGGGTTATGAGCCGTAGTTATGCGGATGTGATGTTGTTTTGTTAATGAGATGGCGTGCTTCAGCTGGAGTTTGATTCAAACAAGTATGAGCAGCAGCTACACACATGTTACGGTATGTGGTTGAATGATTGCGAAGCCGTACGGTGCTGGGGTGATATCTTTGGATTGAGGTGATATATATGCACGGACAAGAGTTTATTTCACAACAAATAGTTTATCACACACATGATAAATTTTAGGAACTGCAGCTGTAATAAGGTGGTCTTGTTTGATGTTTGTGAATTGTAAGTGAGCAGGTGTGATGGGTTTGTGCTTGGGTGGATTATGAGCTGTTGTTGAACAGGTGTGGCGAAACTTGACTAAAATACTACTGAATTGTGGCAACGTAGGTGACGGTGTTTGACAAAGCTGATTGTGGTCTGTGCCTGCATACGTTTGACGACGTTCATTCGAATAATTGTGGGCTGCGGCTCTACTGACGTGGCGTTGTTTGTAATTTGTGAGCTTCTGCCAGTATAATAATACGGGCGTTTGACTCTTCTGACTGTGAGCTGTCACACAGTTGTGACGATGTAAAATGCAGGTTATCTCGAGTTGTGACTTTAAAAATGTAACAGTGAATCATTGAGATGTGTGTGCCTTTTTAAAAAGCCCATTCATGTTAATTTCTTTTCATCTGAAAATTGGAAGTTGTGGATATGGAGGTGCCGCGATGCCTCACATCATAATGAGTCGGTGTTGGAAAAGAATGTATATTGCCGATACAGCTTTCGCCAGCTCAGTATGAGTTGTTGCGGGCTCACTTGAATGTGAGTTATGCTGATTAAACTAATAGAAATTGAGAACGATTTAAAAATGTTGCGTTCTTCAAAGACTGTTTATTGCAGACAACCGATTTATCGACTGTAAGAAGTGTGTGATGCCTGACATCACTGTAAACTGATGCTATTCCGTAATTCACGGGAAAAGTTTCTACAGCAGTAACTGATACAGTTTGCCTTTGGGTGGCAGGACTTCAAACTTCCTCAGTTCAGCCCATGTCATTTGGACATATTTGTCGTGTTCTTGCAAGGTTACTCCATCTTTGTACCTACCTGTAAGCATTTCATTAATATGACGATCGTTCTATGCTCGAAAGTTCTCATCTTGTGGGAAATGTCTCATAAGGAAACCCAAAGTGTATCTCACCATTTCTCACCTCTGAACGAGCCTTCTAAAAGTAACCAGTCCTCAAAGAGCTCCACTCTTGAAACCTTGCCAGCTTCTGAAGTCGTGCTGTATGACTGCCTGGCTGCAGTTCTAGGGAAGCGTGGATGGGAAGTGATGTTGCCTTGCTCTCTTCTCTGCGGGAACAGAGGGAAAGTTCAAGAGCGGCCTCTCACTCGTATGCTGGGAGGGTGACTCAGGGATGAGAGATGTCGGAGGCGCCTCGCGCTCCGCCTACAAAGCTCTATTGAGACTATTTGTAGAAAGCTTTCCTTCCTTCCTTCCCCCATCCCAGCCACGAATACTGATCCACGTCAAGCGCCGAGGTGGTCCTCACTGCTCTCTCTCTCTCTCTCTCTCTCTCTCTCTCTCTCTCTCTCTCTCTCTCTCTCTCTCTCTCTCTCTCTCTCTCACATATATGCTTACTTCAGGCCTCCCCTGCGGAACTATCGAGGGGTTCCGGCTGATTGGGGGTGGGGGAGTAGGGGAGGGAGTGTACACCAAGAGGCTAGGACCTACTTGTATGTTATTTGTTTTTAACATTTGGATGTTTAGAAAATTGTTTTTTATGCATATGTCATTGTAGTTGATTCAAGTTCCATATTTAAAATTTGCTTCTCTGGTACACTATCTACCCATTTTTAGTATGTTTAAGAAATTGTACATGTATAATTCTTGCGATAATTATAATGACTATCTCTCTCTCTCTCTCTCTCTCTCTCTCTCTCTCTCTCTCTCTCTCCTCCCTCCCTCCCTCCCTCCCTCCCTCCCTCTCCCCCACCCTCTCCCCAACCCTCTCTATCCAACCCACCAACCTTCTTCCCTTCCTCCCCCTTTCCCCAGCTACCCCCCCCCCACCTTCTTCCCTTCCTCCCCCTTTCCCCAGCTACCCCACCTCTCTCTCTCTCTCTCTCTCTCTCTCTCTCTCTCTCTCTCTCTCTCTCTCTCTCACCACATTTGAATTTTTGCCTCAAGGGCTGAATGTAAGAAAGGCACTACTGCCTAATTCACTACCCTTGTAAAATAAAGTTCGTTCGTTCGTTCGTTCGTTCTCTCTCTCTCTGCCTCTCTCTCTCTCTCTTCCTCTCTCTCTCTTCCTCTCTCTATCTCTCTCTGTCTCTCGCTCTCTCTCTCTCGCTCTCTGTCTCTCTCTCTCTCTCTCTCTCTCGCTCTCTCTCTGTCTCTCGCTCTCTCTCTATCTCTCTGTCGCTCTCTCTCTCTCTTTCTCTTTCTTTCTCTCTCTCTCTCTCTCTCTCTCTCTCTCTCTCTCTCTCTCTCTCCCTCGTCAAGAACTAACCCGCGGCACCATCACTAGTCACCAGAGAGAGAAATGTTGCAGTAAACAAATATGTTTGGCCCTTTTCTCCGTCTTCCTCTGAGTTAGTGAAAGGAACTGATGCCTTGGTATGAGCTCTTGCACACTAATGATAGAGATACATTCCGCTAATTAACTCCTAACTAGTTTGAAACTACCCTGCACACCACACACACACACACACACACACACACACACACACACACACACACACACACACACACACACACACACACACACACACACACACACACACACACGCACACCCCCCCGACGAAATCCAAACATGACGTTTTATTGGGAGGGTGGGCAATACTAATATATTCCATTTCTTCCACTACTGAGGGATTATTTTTTTCCTCAGTGAGGAGAGAGGAGCATAGCCTAACATCTTGCTTTGTGATACCCCCCTACGGCGACGGTGGAAAGTAATGTGAAAGGCATGGAAGACTGCTCTACAAGACTCTGGCAGCAACCTGCTGCCGGCAATTCTGAGATTTTGCCGACTGGTGGAAATCTCATCCTATATCCCAGAAAGAAATCGGGCCGCCCTGGGGATTGGGGGGGAATGGCATGGAAAGGTGAGATGGTAGGGAGGGGGTGGGGGTGGGGGTATGGTGGGAGGAGGTAGGACTGGGGAGCCTGAGGCTTGGTCTCCAGGCAGCAAGGCAGAAGCAAATCAAGTGAAGCAGCAAGACGTAGAGCAAGACTTGGAGGAAGTGAGGCGGCCAGGGAAGGGTTTAGGCCAGGCATCCAGGCTGAGAGAGAGAAAGAAGCAGGCTGACTGGGAGAGAGGCAGGCTGGCTGAGACAGAGGCAGGCTGGCTGGGACAGAGGCAGGCAGACTAGGAGAAATGAGAGAGGAGCAGGCTGACAGGGAGAGAGGCAGACTGACTGGAAGAGGAGCCGGCTGACTGGGACAGAGGCAGGCTGGCTGGGACAGAGGCAGGCTGACTGGGACAGAGGCAGGCTGGCTGGGACAGAGGCAGGCTGACTGGGACAGAGGCAGGCTGGCTGGGACAGAGGCAGGCTGACTGGGACAGAGGCAGGCTGACTAAGAAAAATGAGAGAGGAGCAAGCTAACTGGGAGAGAGGCAGACTGACTGGAAGAGGAGCAGGCTGACTGGGACAGAGGCAGGCTGGCTGGGACAGAGGCATGCTGACTAGAAGAAATGGGAGAGGAGCAGGCTGACTGGGAGAGGAGCAGGCTGACTGGGAGAGTGGCAGGCTGACTGGGAGAGAGGCAGGCTGACTGGGACAGAGGCAGGCTGACTGGGAGAGAGGCAGGCTGACTGGGACAGAGGCAGGCTGACTGGGACAGAGGCAGGCTGACTGGGACAGAGGCAGGCAGACTGGGAGAGAGGCAGGCAGACTGGAAGAGAGGCAGGCTGACTGGGAGAGAGGCAGGCTGACTGGGAGTGAGCAGGCTGACTGAGAGAGAGGCAGGCTGACTGGGAGAGGAGCAGGCTGACTGGGAGAGAGCAGGCTGACTGGGAGAGAGGCAGGCTGACTGGGAGAGGAGCAGGCTGACTGGGAGAGAGGCAGGCTGACTGGGAGAGGAGCAGGCTGACTGAGAGAGAGGCAGGCTGACTGGGACAGAGGCAGGCAGACTGGGAGAGAGGCAGGCTGACTGGGAGAGAGGCAGGCTGACTGGGACAGAGGCAGACTGACTTGGAGAGAGGCAGGCTGACTTGTAAAAGAGCAGGCAGGGGAAGTTTGGAATGACCTCCCTCACCTTCATGTCTGCTGCCTTGCCGTGCCTTCCAGCAGTCTGGGTCACACAGCTCCTTCTATTTCCCCCTTCCCTCCCTCCCTCCCCGTTTCCCCTGGCTGGTTTCGCTATTGCCCGCAGTGTGTTCCAATCTTGCCTCATGATATTATCTTCTTGGTGTGTTTATTTCATCACTGCTTTCGTGCACAACATTCCGTCCGCCTTGCCTCATTGCTTCCTTTTCATCGTGTTGTCTGTTTATTCCTTTGGTCTGGCATAGACTCGGGGTGTTTTGCTCTTCCTCATCTGCTTCGATTTCCCGATGTGTCCCTGGCTCTGCCTCCATTCCTTCATAGTTTTATCATGCACCTCTCATCTGCTGGTGTCTTGTCCTTTGACTTCCTTCTCCTATGTGTATGTGGCATGATATGTGTGTGTTTATGTGTTTGTGTGCGTGTGTGTTTTTGTGTGTGTTTGTGTGTTTGTGTGTATGTGTTTGAATGTGTTCATATATATGTGTGTGTGTGTGTGTGTGTGTGTGTGTATGTGTATGTGTGTGTGTGTTTGTGTGTTTGTGTGTGTTTGAATGTGTTCATATGTGTGTGTTTGTGTGTGTGTGTGTGTGTGTGTGTGTGTGTGTGTGTGTGTGTGTTTGTGTGTGTGTTTGTGTGTGTGTGTGTGTTTGTGTGTTTGAATGTGATTGTGTGTGCGTTCGTGTATGCATCTATGCGTGTGCGTGCGTGCATGCGTGCATGTGTTTTGTGTGCTTGTGTGTGTGAGTGTGTGTGCGAATGCGTGTTTGTGCGCGATACGTCCAGGCCATGCTACCACTATTTTTCAGACGCCATGTCGGCTCCACGCCTTAAATGATGTCTTCTTTCTCCCCTGGCGTTCATCTCTTCTTTTTCGAAATCCTGTCATTCCGTCTGCTGCTCCACCCACTCCCAGAATACCGAGGCGGGTGGGAAAGCATCTTTCCGCCTTCTGCAGACTAATCATGTTTTTTGTATAGGAAAACATTTCTTAACTCTTACTGCGCAGATTTTCTCTACAAAGCGTTCCCGCCATCCCCGCCGAATCTTTCAGAAATAACGTGCCGTTGATTCTGTAAGAGAAACCACTGGCTTGTTTGAAGTCCAAACCTTAACAAACAACGCCTTTCTTGTGCACAGCTCTGTAATTCCAGTGCGCAGGAGGAAGTAATATGAGAGTGATCTCCCTTACTGTGGAATTGTTGACTGCTTTGAATGGGCACTTCAGTAAACATGCTTCCCTGGCGACATGTTATCTGTCACAATAGGCATTAGTCGCAACGAAGTCGGCTTGACATTTTGGGACACCCGGTGGAATGTGTCATCCTCCTGAGATTTTTTTGGGATCCTTCTGAGTGAAAAAGATGACTAACATAGAGCTCCAGCTCAATCCCCTGCCTTGAATGTGGGGCGTGTAGCTGTGCCACGTCCTCGGCAGACTTAGAGTGGCGATTTTATCTTCTCAACATGGCGGCTGCACCTTATGCATGCTGTCAGATATGTCATGGTTTTCCTAAAAGCAGCCTTATTACTAAAATCCTTCTGGTGCTTTAGGAACATCCAAAATATCAATCTTTCATAAGTGCGTTCATTTTGTGCATTTCTTTAGTTGCTGTACCAATTCCCTTCATCCATCTTGTTGTTTCTTTGTTTTGTTGTTCCAAGGTCATGTGCATATCTTTCATGCCACAATTATTCTCATGCATGTGATCGTATGCGTTCACGCTTTTTTACCTGTATCTTATGTGTAAAGCTTGCCCACTCCTTCCCATTTTTGTGTCTGTCTTTAGCCACCCACCCTGCAAGTAATAGAATATGTCGATTGATGGATCATAAACCATATAATCTAACTCCATGTATCCATTTAACCCCACCTCTTCTGAATTTTGACCCCCACCCTCCAGCTCCAAACCCACCCCGCCCCCATCAACCCCTTCACCTAATCCACCCCACTACCCTCCTGGACTGACCTAATAACGGTGTCTAGCTGGGAAGTGGGTCTCTCCTCTACTTGTGCGCTTCAGCTGTCAACACTGTGTCACGATCCCATTAGGCCAACATGCAGTGGACCAACAGACTCGGCGGATTCTTTGGAATACTTGCCAACTCCCAGGGCCCCCCAACCCCACCCCCACCCCACCCCTTCCCCACCCCACCCCAACCCCCTTTCTAAGCTAGCCGAGGGCTGTAAGCAAAACAGCATCAAAGCACACCAACTTCAAAGAGCAAGAAGCCGACAACCTTGTGGATGTCCCACAGACCTATTTACGCCCTGCATCTGCTGTCTCTGGACAGGCAGGCATCCTGTTTCGTGTCTAGTCTGTGTCTGCCCAGTTCCTACAGGCCTCTCATCTTTATCATTTCAAGGAGACGAGCTGAAGGCACTGAGGGGAAAGACAAAGAATGGATGGGTTCATGGGATTTTTAAAAGACAAGAAGAAAAGAAAGCACATTAGGTTACTGTGTGTGTGTGTGTGTGTGTGTGTGTGTGTGTGTGTGTGTGTGTGTGTGTGTCTGTGTGCGTGCGTGCGTGTGCGTGCGCGCTTGGTTATATATTCCTTTGTTTGTGTATGTGTGTGTGTTTGTGTTTGTGCGCGCGCGTGTGTGTGTGAGTGTGTGTGTGTGTGTGTGTGTGTGTGTGTGAGAGAGAGAGAGAGAGAGAGAGAGAGAGACAGACAGACACACACACACACACACACACACACACACACAGACATATAGGGGGAAAAAAGATGTATTAACTTCAAAGTGTTGGGGATAATTGTTGACATCTTTTATAAACAAACGACCTTATAATGGGGGATGTAAACTGTATGAAGATTTATGGTGATGTTTGTGAGCTGGGGTGGAGTGGTGGGGTGAGAGGGTACTGGTCATAGTGTGCTGTGTGCTCTGACATTGTATATG
>JAWQFJ010015241.1:177500-180000 GCA_034096865.1 Theodoxus fluviatilis | reverse complement strand
GCAAGAAGATTGGATTTTCCAGAAACCCGGTGGGATTCCGAGACCTGATGACATATCACGATCGACCATCAGGCCGGTTGTGCATAAAGATGACGGTATAATGGAGAGTTGAAGTTGAAGCCAATATGGCGTGACAGAAATATCACTCTCGCGTCGAAGATCAGGCTCATGCGCACGCTGGCCATCTCCGTATTCTTGTATGCATGCGAGTCCTGGACACTCACATCTGAACTACAGAGACGGATACAAGCCTTGGAAATGAGATGCTACCGCAAGATTCTGAACATCTCCTATAAAGACCATGTCACGAATGAGGAAGTCAGCAACAGGATCAGGAGAGCATTTGGACAGTACGAAGACCTGCTCTCAATCGTGAAAAGCAGAAAGCTGAAGTGGTATGGTCACGTGTCAAGAGGCAGTGGGCTGGCCAAGACCATCCTGGAAGGTACCGTACCAGGTGGGAGAAGGAGAGGCAAGCAGAGAAAGAGGTGGGAAGACAACATCAAAGAGTGGACAGGCTTGACCTTTGCTGACTCACAGCGAGCCACCGAGGATAGAGATCGATGGAGGAAGATTGTCCGAAAGTCATCAGTGGTGCCTCAACAACCCATCTCAGGGTTAAGAGACTGAACTGAACTGAACTGAACTGATAATGGAGACATGCATTGGTCTCGTAAGTAGTACAGGAGTGACGTGGACTCTGGGGATGAAACGGGTTAGAGCAAGGCAGTCGCCCTACGAGAGTTTGGATAAGGGGTAGGGGGTGAAGGAAGGTGCTGAAGGAGGCCAGTTGGGTGCCACTGGAAGTGTCAGAGCAAGATATGGCCACCAGCCTGAGTAAATAACCAGCCACCTTCCAGGAAGGGACTGTATCAGATGTGCTTGCTGATAGACCAGGGGAATTTGTCGTAGTTTGGAAATCCGAGCAGTTACCTTCTGTCAGACGGCATCAGACTTTCTTAGCACCGTCCGCCCCTCTTTTTAGGGATGTTTGATGAATAAACAATAATGGTGAAAGATTCTCTCTTGACCTAATTTCCCCCATGTCACCGGCAAAGGCGGCTCCAGAGAATGCCCCACCCAGTCCAGTGTCTGGAAGTAGGTGTGTTCCCTGCTGTTCTCTTGGATGTTCTCGAAGGCGTGTCTTCACTGCACTCAGGGTGACCAGTGGAGCGTGTCTAAGTGGGCGTGTTCTCTTGCATGTCCTGGATGGCGTGTCTCCACTGCACTCAGGGTGACGGTGACCCGCTGAGTCTGAACTGAAGCAGCGCCTGCAGCTGTTAGAAAAACGGAAGAAAGAGCGGAGGAATGCCGGGGAAAAACAAGGCTTTTTCAGTTGGAAAGTGCGTTGGAGACGGGAGAAGGAAAAAAGAAGACAACTAAGGGCTGGGCTTTTTGAAATTGCGGTTTTCTCACAATGTTGGTAATGGAATGCATTATCACAATTTACAGTTCGAATGTAATCCCAAGTGATTTGATGAAAAAGAAACCGATAAATGAACCTGCTAAGCACTATTTTGACGCTTTGGTTTTTTTCCTGCTCGGTTCAGAAAGTGGAGTGACTTAAATTTGACAAAGTTGCGAGAGGTATGTCATTCTGTTTTATGGCTGTTTTTGAAGATGTGTTCTTTTTTCATCTCAGATCTTGCTCTTGTTGCTTCTCGCCATTTTCTTTCGAAAACAGAGAGAGAGAAAGAGAGAGAGAGAGAGAAACACAGAGAGAGACAGAGAGAGACACAGAGAGAAACAGAGAGAGACACAGAGAGAGAAAGAGATAGATAGAGAGAGACAGAGAGACAGAGCGAGACATAGAGAGACAGAGAGAGACAGATAGAGAGAGATAGAGAGAGAGAGAGACAGAGAGAGAGAGAGAGAGGGGAGGGGGTCAGTAGAGGTGTAGAAAGGAGGCAAGAAGTCAGGCATGCAGGAAATGGGGGATGGGGGATGGGGGATGGGGGATGGGGGAGGGGCGAGAGAGAAGTGGAACTAGGCGAGTCGCTGTTGACACAGCTGGTGTAGCTCCAGAGATGGAGTTGAGGCATTCCAAGCACAGTCAAGGGCAAAGGTCAGGTGTAGGGGTCCATTTGAGGAAAATCTACTCTTGTGGTATGACCAGCTCTGTTCCTCTGATCTCCGCTCTCATTCAGTTTGTACCACGAAATGGGCATTGTGACGCTCTCACGCTTGCACAGAGAAACCATGCCGTCATTTGCTTGCCATTCTCATGATTCTGAGCTGGGTGGGAAAAGAACACACGCCGTGCATGCTGGCACAGCTTGAGGTGGCTGGCCGCTTTCATTGTTTAAATGAACCTTTCTGACAGAGCTGGAATTCAGAAAACATGCCTGCGGACAAAAGTTTTTCGGGGGTTCCCCTTCGTAAGCCAACTCAGCAGCCATCATTAGCGCGTTAAACTAAAAATACTACCCAATTACCATTGATACTGAAGGTTTTCACGTTATTGTAAATTCCCAGTCCACCCTTCCACCCCCAAATACCT
>JAWQFJ010015241.1:167500-172500 GCA_034096865.1 Theodoxus fluviatilis | reverse complement strand
AGACAGATAGACAGACAGACAGACAGACAGACAGACAGACAGACAGACAGACAGACAGACAGACGGACGGACGGACGGACGGACGGACGGACGGACGGACGGACGGACAGACAGACAGACAGACAGACAGACAGACAGACAGACAGACAGACAGGGAAGCAGGAAGTATACTAGGCGATAATGATGATATCCTATGAATTGAGGATTTCGATGTGCAGTGTAATGATTACTTAAGTCTGCATTGCATAGTAACAAAGAAATACCGTGCCGTTTTCAACCCAACCGTCCACCAATCCTCAAAATGATAATCTCGTATGAGTATTAAAACAAGAAAGGAGGGGGACAAAGTGATTGAAATACTTGCATTACTAATGGACAGTCCGAAATCGTCGGTACACGCAGGAAATGTCTTATCTCATTTACCTCGGATGTTGAGAAGAAACTAGTCGATGATGATGATGATGATGATGATAATGATGATGAGGAGGAGGAGGAGGAGGAGGAGGAGGAGGAGGAGGAGGAGGAGGAGGAGGAGGAGGAGGAGGGGGGGGGGTGGAGGAGGAGGAGGAGGGGGAGGAGAAGAGGAGTCCAGTTCACCCAACTCCATTGCTAGCTGTCGTCTGCACTAATGGGTCAGGACAGAAGGGCTCAACTGTATCTAAGGAAGGCTGAACGTATCGCCCTCAAATCTTGAAGGTCTCCATTGGGCTTGCAAAGTCAACAGAATCGAGAGATCTGTAACCCCAGACTGACCCCTGCTACAGGACGGCCAGACTGTTGAACTTTCGTCTTATCTCCCCACCCCCACGCGTCAGGCATCTCAGCCTTGCTGATTTTGCTGGATGTGTTGAGTCCAGCAGGTCTGTGGAGAAAGACCTTGGGCTGCTTTGACGTTGTCCCGTCTACCACTACTTCAGTTGGAGGTTACTGCGTCTGTTGAGAGGACTATATCCTTACGGGTTCTGGTCTTGTGATTAACTGATCAATCTAGAATTGGTTGAACTGTACCATGCGTGCATTCAGGAGGATTTTCTTTGTTTATTTGTTTGTTTGTTTGTTTTTTCAAAGAAGCCAAACGTAGTGGACGTCACTCCTTTGACTTGGGGGTTTAAGCATTAGCACGTCTTCTAAACTTTATACATTTTCCACTTCACAATATGTGTAGCTTTTCAAATAGTGTTTTTGTGGTATTTTACTTCCGCTCTTCTCTGTATGTCTTCTGTGGTAATATCAAAATCACCTTCAGAAGAACCCTTCGACATTTAGGTTTACATTTTGGCTTTCACACGAACGTATTTGTCGGTGTGCCCTCTTATCACTCTAGTTCGCTGCCAACTTATGTTGGCAGCTGATAGCTTTGTGACACATTTGTCAACAAAGGGACCATGCCAAAACACTAGTGGCAGACGTATTGGTGTCAGTTCTGAGATGAATTCTTGACACGCCACCTATGAAAACGTATAATTGTATGTGACACCAATGACGTGTCAATGATGTCCATTTTCCCCATACCTCTTCGACTGTGCTATTGTCACAGTACTTGCTGGTCTTCATGCATAATTAATGCAAAGGAAGAAGTAGCTTGTGTTCCATTGTTATTCGGAAATACGGAGTCACACATCAATAGTTTATCTGTTCTGTTTGAAATCGCGACCTGCTTATCAAATTGCAAAGCAAATACCTGGACAGCCTCTTGTAATGCGAGCTTCGAAATGCAACCCTAACTGAAGACAGATGTATCACCGCTAATTTCCACACGAACTCACTGATTCGAGTGCAGTGAGACAGTAGTGAGCACTACTCGCCTGAAAAATGTCTGACAGCTTAGAAAGTTGTCTGTACTTTTATTAATTAGTACAGTGGCCCCCGTTTTAACTCTTGAAGCAGAAGAGCGAAGAACGAACACATTCAGACGTATTGGGCCAGGTTGCTGACACACTGTTTGAGACGGTGTAATTGTCGAGTCTCCCTTTGTGAGAGTTCCTTACTGCTTTTTAGCGTCCAATCTTTATCTAGACAACTTCAGCATCAGTTTTCCTGAGGTTCCAGCGCCTCAGTGCGTGTAGAGATACAGAGATGAACATCGTCGCTCACGTCTTCTCTCACCAAGCAGAGGCGTCTTGGCGTTTTTCCTAATGAGTTGTGAAAGTTCGGCATGGACTCTGCACGCTGGCCGTGTGGACTGGGAAAATGGTAATTACCTTGGAAATTGCTTCCTGCCACAACACTCCCTGCACAGCTCTTGAGGAGAATTAGATGGTTGTAGCAGGGATGCGTCCATGCAGAATCGGGGCACGCACGTGCAGGAGAGCTTGGATGGGCGTGGCTCCTCCAGGGACGCTGCTGGGGGTTCATGTGAACCTTGGCCAAGGGGGACTTTCAGGTCATTCGGGTCGTGAGAATTTTGGCCAAGAGTGGACCCGCTCTCTTCTGCCTTCTCTGTGGAGGCAGTGGTCTTGGGAACTGGATCAACTTCAGTCTCCACGGATAACTGCCAAGAGCACCAGTTCACCCCGGATCACACCAGTTCACCCGGATCGCACCAGTTCACCCCGGATCACGAGTCGCTTCAACGGCCGCTGTGCCTCAGTTAGTTCTTGAAATGCGGTTCCTGGGTCATAACGCGCGTCTAATTACCCCTTCTTTGAGGAGTGAGCTGGTGGCGTGCTTGGGAAATTAGTCTGGGACGACTCTACCGCAGTCAGAGGTCAGATGCTTTAATGCGTCAGCAGCAACTGATGCTGCCTGTACTGGCGAACGTCCCTTTCTATGGATGGAACGAACTTCCTTGGATTTTCTGAAGTGTAAATTCGTCACCTTTTTGAAGTTCAGAAGCCCCCGGCACCACGTGCTTCCTGAGAGACAAAGTGAAGAAGTGCTATCGTAAGCAAAAAGGAACTCAATTTGCTTCCTTCCTGTTCCTAACACCCACCCATTAGACTGTTGCCACTTTTGGGGGGTTAAATATTCACGCATCCATGCACGCACATGTCTTCAAGATGATCACTCTTTTTGTTTTCCTTTTCCTGTATGCTTATTACCCTGCAAAATGCGGCTCCTGCTTTTAAAACACCTATGTTTTGGGGACATAATTTCACGGTCATTTTAAATTTAAATCATGGATGGGACTATTCCAGAGCAAAAATCGTCTCGTGTTGAGGAATGAGGATGATTGGATGTTTGTGCCAGTCAGTATATTGAGCCTTGAAAGCTGTGTGAAAAAGATGAGTTCCTTATCAGTGGAGCACATAGAGAACATGCGTTTGCCCCATCCCTACACCTTTACACCTATCTGCATTCATATGAAAACATCATTGGGTACAGCTCGTTCCTTGGCAGCTTTCATCGATATTATCTTCACAGACGCTATGAACAGCTGAAAAAAAAGTTTTGATGCGTAGGCGATGAAGATGCTGAACAGGACATCGCTTGAAAACGAGAAAACGCGCATGCGTCGACCTGAACTTTAACCCGTGGCGGTGTTGAGAGAAATGCGACCCCCATTGTAATTTGTGTACCCACCACCTCGAGTTGTCGGGTGTCAGCTTCGCTTTTACGGTCCGCATTGCGTGTGGACCCCCCACACTTTCTTTCCTTCTCCCCCAATCCATTCATCTTCCCATTCCACACAGTCTTCTTACCCGCCTCTTGTCCGCGATCACAGTACGTCTTTGTGGGAGACACGCGTGTAAACAGATAAACGGTTCCAGCATGGGTAAGAGGGCTCGTGTTCTATCATGGGTCTCTTCTACGGCAGGGAAGCCAGAGCCCACTGTCAGGACCTCTTTCTGACAAGTGCTGGATTGGTGGCGAGTGTTTGATCTGCGTGGAGGACGAAGGAGAAGTATTTGGGTTTCAATTACAGGTACTCCTGGGCAGATGGTCCCAGACCGTTTGGTGTAAACGTGACCCCATTTTCATCGTGCCAGCAGATAGGGAAGGCTGGGCTTGAAGAAGGGAAGCGAGCCGAATGGCAAATTTACACTGAAAAAAAAATGAAAAAGAAAGCGGGAACGAATTTAATTCATTGTAGTTGTGATAGGTGCATATCAGTGCCAATAATACGTGAAAGTTTCTCCTTCAGATGTATGAATAAATTCCGCTTTGTGGGTATTTTTTTCGGACCACAAAACTGCAAATTACAGCCAATATTATCTCATATCTCTTTCGACCACATATTTTTCAACACTGAGTAAAAGTCTTTTTTATAATAAGTAGAATGCTTTTCTCCTTATCCTAAAATGGCATATTGCGGCATAACAGAATTATGAACATTTTATGCTGATTTATAGGGGAATGAGCGATGCCGAGCAGAAGTGAACTGTACATTGCAGATACAAGAAAGTAAGTATCCCTGGACAAGGACACTTTCCTTATCAGCGCATAGAAGGAAACATCTCATGCTATTTACGTATGCCGATGTGCATTCTACTCGTTCGGTCTTGCGTTATTGTAGTAGTACAAGTCTTTCCGACAGCTGAAAGGAGGAAACGTATCTTTGTCGTGTACACATCTATCACGGTTACCTTACACCGCAATCTGTTTTAGTCTCTATCCCATTCGTCCTAAGCGGCTGGTCAAATAAACAACCCCTTACGTGTCTCCTAGGTCTTGCCGAGACTGGCTCATCGTGTGGGAAGAAGCTGTTTCAATGCCAGTGCGCTAGACGCGGACTACTCGGCCCTCCAAAATAAATTACTCACCTCGCTTCTCAAGTTTCAGCTGGTCTAAGTTTGATTCTGCACCCCCACAAGCAAAGTAACCTCTGGCTCAGCTTGCTGTCTCCGCCCAGGTCTAATGAGTTGGTGCAGCCTGGATGTATCAGTTCCAGACTATATGCAGATGTTTCAGTCCTGTTTCTTGCTCCGTGGCTCCATCTGGCCTTGTGGATGACCCACTAGCACAGTAGTCTCAAAGTTGCTGGGTTGTTATGATTAGTCTTCGTTTTTTCGGGTCTGTTTAATCAATGCTGTGCGATAAGTGTGCACCTAAAGACTATA
>JAWQFJ010015241.1:150000-162500 GCA_034096865.1 Theodoxus fluviatilis | reverse complement strand
ATTGGTTTTCAGATGCTTCCAGCAGGCGAGAGAGCGTGCTTAGTGCTGCAGGAATTTGGGCGGGAATGCCTTGCTTTTCGTGAAGAACGCTCATCTGGGCTTCCCTTGCTTGTTCCTTCCGCCACCTGGTGGCTATTGAGGCTCTGCATCGTTTGCTTGACATTGCCAGGTCGTGGGGCTTTGCTCCTGTAGTCTGCAGCGGTGCGAGTGGTAGCTCTCTTGCTCCACCTTGGCTTCTTGTGCACTTCCGACCAGAGAGAAGTTGTGGGAGTTGTTTCCTTGTTCACTTTGTGAGATGAGCGTTTCTCCTATTCCATGTTTCTTTACAATCAGTTTTCCCTTGTCCCACATGTTCTCTTCCTGTTATTCCCCACCTATCTTCAATTTCATCCGTGCCAATCTGTCTGCGTTTTCGCATGTGTGCGTGCATAAGTGTGTCCGTCAACTGTAAAAGGAGTGAGAGGAGCGATCGGGAGAATGACAAATGCTCTGATACACACATACGTACTCTAGAACATACTTATTTACACACACACACACACGCACACACACACACACACACACACACACACGCATGCTCACACACAACACGCGCGCGAGCAGGTGCGCGCGCACACACATATACGCATAGGCGCGAGTACACACGCACACACACGCATACACTAAGTCGCATGCGCGCGCCCGTACCCACTTACACACGCACTTAAACACGCACTTACACACACACACACATACACACACACACACATGCGCCCGCGCGCACACACACAGAGCGAATAATGGATGTGTTGTCAAGGGTCCATTCGGTTCTGTCCTCGACAAAGACTGTACTGTAGTGGGTGTTGGCTGCTGTCTCGTGGTTTTGGCGAATCTTCCAGCATGCTGACATAGACCGTTGTGCCTTTTGATACCAAAGGAGTTGCCCACATCTGGACATGAGAAAATCGCTGTATGAAGTGATGCAGACAGCCCAGTGCTGTATCGCTACAGGCTCCAATAGACCTCTAGGGCTTGGGGTCGCGCTGCAGTGATATTGGACTGGGGCTGCAAAACAAGCTTGAGCCGAGCCTGAAATCGCATTCGTTTGCTGAGCTATGGGAAGCTGGTGTTCATGTTGTCTCTTTTCATATCCTTAATGAATCCTTTTATGTTGGCTGATCTTGTCAATCCAATAAAATAACAGTTTTTATCGTTTTCCTGGAAAAGTAATCCAGTTGAATTTCATTAAAATGACATTGAATGTCTTCTGTGTGCGAAAACGTGTGACTTTTCTCCTACAATGTCGTCGCATTATTGCAGTTCTGAGGAAACCCTGAAGACATAAACGAAACATGCGTACAATTTTCCATTAAAAGCAATTATGTCTCCAAATTTACTGAATAGTAATTGCATAGTATGACGTTCATATAACATAACTTCCATAATAAAATATTGATGTCTTGATAGTACGTGTACAGTTGTCGTTGACAGGAAACGATTGGGAAAAGGGTATATGTACAAGTTATTCATTTCGGTTCTGACAATGGTTCGTCCCCATCCAGAAACAATGCTTTTGAAATGTTCCTCTCTTCTCATATTCCCCTGAAAGTAGACAGACGAAAAAACCCAACAGTGCTTCTATTTCTGTCTTGTGCGTTCGTGGGGAATTGTTCGAGCCACTGTCAACTTATTACTGAAATATTTTTATATTTCTTCTTATGTAAGAAACTGTCGAGCAAGAACAAGCTTCACTGTTATGAAATATATGATATTCTTTTACGAATTTTTCCAACCCGCCTCCTATTTTTCTTTCAGATGTAATGTGTTTTTTTATCCCCGTAAAAAAGGGGGAGGGGGAGGGGAGGGGGGCGATTACAAGGACGTTTAACTAATTTCGGATACGTTTTCTGGATATGATTTTAAATATTTGAGCAAAAATAGGATCAGAATACTCTAACGAGAAAGTGACGTCATTCTGCTATCCCAACAGCCACCGTGTGCAAGGTGGACGAGTTCAGGTGTGTCAGTACCGGTCAGTGTATCCCAGTGGCCAGACGGTGCAACCTCCAGCGCGACTGCCCGGATGGAAGCGACGAGCGCAACTGCCCGACAGGTCTGTATTGCTTCTTCTGTCTGACATATTCGTCCTCGTTTCCAGCTAATAATCTTTACTTTTTGTGGCTATTCATAATCAACATATCTGGTGGAGCGATTCATCACAGGCTGTGTCTTCTGTATTTGGACAACTTCATGTTCCGTTGCCGTTGTCAGTGTCGAGTCTAAAATGATAACCTTTAAGAGCCACAGTCAGGACTTGCGTCTCTAGCAAACTGCATCGAGTCCAACAGTTGTGTTTGATATTGACCAAACTATCTGCTAAACCTTGTTTGTTTTCTGAATCGTATCCCCAAAGTGAGGTGAGCCCATGGCAAGTCGTTGCATAGATACCTCCACCTTTCTCTGTACCTGTACCTATCCGGTCCCCAACGTCTGTGGCAGGGCGCGTGACCAACGTGCGGCTGGACAGGCTGGACTCGAGGGCCGTAGTGCTGAGCTGGGACGTCCTGCAAGACGGCGCTGCCCAGTTCGAGGTGGTCTACTACCCAAGTGACCAACCCGAGTCCCGCGCCTCCGTCTTCACCTCCTCCCCCTCCTACACCCTGACCCAGTTCCGTCCCCGCACCCAGTACATCGTGCAGGTAAGGAGGCTGAAGACAGGACGGCTGTAATGGTGGTTTTGGTTGATTGTCGTTGTCATGTTCTTCAACGTCGTTGTTGTAGATATGATTGTTGTTGTCTTTGGTTTTGGTTTTTGAGAACACTAGTAAAATGGAAATTAATGAGTCATCCACCGCTACAACCACCATCATTACCTCCAGCACCAGCGCGAGCATCACCACCACCACCCCCTCATCCTCATCCTAATTGTCATCATCATCATCATAATCGTCATCATCAACATCATCATCATCGTCGTCATCATCGTCGTCGTCGTCGTCGTCTTCGCCGTCACCGTTGTCATCGTTGACGTTGTCGTCTTGGTTGACTTCATTGTCATAAAAACAAGAACAAAACATGTCCATCATCACCACTAGTGCGAAGACTACCTTTGCATTTATCACCGCCACCGTCGCTGCCACTATGTCCTCCTCCTCCTCCTCCTCCTCCTCCTCCTCCTCCTCCTCCTCCTCCTCCTCCTCCTCCTCCTCCTCCTCCCTCCTCCTCCTCCTCCTCCTCCTCCTCTCCTCCTCCCCTTCCTCCTCCTCCTTCTCCTCCTCCTCCTTCTCCTCCTCCTCCTCCCCCTCCTCCTCCTCCTCTCCTCCTGCTCCTCCTCCTGCTCCTGCTCCTGCTCCTCCTCCTCCTCCTCCTCCGCCTCCTCCTCCTCCTCCTCCACTTCGTCTTCTTCTTCAACAACAACAATGTGTAATGTCTCTGTTTCAGATCAGGGCGAGGGGAGAGGAGGGCTGGGGAGAGTTCAGTCCTCCCTTCGCCTTCACCACGCAGGCCGAGGTTGTGGGTAGGTCTCTCACAATCGTTCATCCATCTTCCGAACACACACATGCATACATGAGAATGGTCTCCGATAGTTCTCTTCCATTGCTTCTTTGCAAAAAAAAATTTAAAATCCTGTCAGGTGTTGCACAACTCGTTCTTCTGTGCCTTTCTAACGGCTACTGTTATGCGTGGGAATGATATCCGACTTTTTTTTGTCAGGCCTGTTGATTATTTTTATATATAGAAAAGATGGATGTAATCTAATTGCGGATACGTCATAGGTTGTGTGGGTACAATGCTTGAAATGAATTAATTAACGTAAAATGGTAATTGCAGTCTCCCTCTGGGTTACGGATGAGAATAGACCCATTCTGTTTCTTGTTTCATGCAATTTTTCGTCCATGCTTATGTTCGTGCATGAGGGGGAAAACATGCCTTGCTGACACTATAATATCACAAAAGTGGATCGTGGAAATAAATGCCTTGCTGACACTATAATATCACAGAAGTGGATCGTGGAAATAAATGCCTTGCTGACACTATACTATCACAGAAGTGGATCGTGGAAATAAATGCCTTGCTGACACTATAATATCACAGAAGTGGATCGTGGAAATAAATGCCTTGCTGACACTATAATATCACAGAAGTGGATCGTGGAAATAAATGCCTTGCTGACACTATACTATCACAGAAGTGGATCGTGGAAATAAATGCCTTGCTGACACTATAATATCACAGAAGTGGATCGTGGAAATAAATGCCTTGCTGACACTATAATATCACAAAAGTGGATCGTGGAAATAAATGCCTTGCTGACACTATAATATCACAGAAGTGGATCGTGGGAATAAATGCCTTGCTGACACTATACTATCACAGAAGTGGATCGTGGAAATAAATGCCTTGCTGACACTATAATATCACAGAAGTGGATCGTGGAAATAAATGCATTGCTGACACTATAATATCACAGAAGTGGATCGTGGAAATAAATGCCTTGCTGACACTATAATATCACAGAAGTGGATCGTGGAAATAAATGCAATGCAGGCAGTCATGCTGAAATGTAAACTTCCTGTTTGATCAAAAAGTAATGAAACTCATACTCATTGGCGTCATAAACAAATCCGATAAATACACACACACACACACACACACACACACACACACACACACACACACACACACACACACACACACATATATATATATATATCTTCTTCAGAGCCACTCTACAATCTTCATGCGTATGATGTGCATGTTTATGGCAAGACGAGCGTCTGCATCCCATTTTAATAGGCTGTCGTGTGAAGACTGGAGTGAGGGACATATACGAGAACATATGCATTAGAGAGATAGCATTTAATCGTTCTGCGACTGTTGAATTGCACACACACTTTGCTGATGTGGACGTCTAATCCAATGAAAGATACTGTTCCAATGCACTTGCGGACCCAGGCTGATAATGAGGGAACTCGCTTGTCACGCAGATCTCCTCTACAACATGATTGAAAATTTTCCGGTCTGATTTAACGGTGTCTGACAATCGACTCTTCGACATCAGCGCATCACAGGAAGATTGCGCGTGGATGCATAAAGCATGTTGTGGTCATGTGACGAGTGATAGTGTAGTGCCAGTATATGCATGAAAGAGTCTGACGTGTTATTACCTCGTACAGAGTGACGTAGGATGGGATATGAGAGTGACGTGCGTCCTGTTCCCAGAGCCCCGTGCGTGTGATGCGGACGAGTTCCGGTGCATCGACGGAAGTTGCATCAGCGTGCTGCAGCGCTGCGACAGTAGGGCCGACTGCCCGGATGGAGAGGATGAATTCCAGTGTCGTAAGTCTCCAGTCTCCCCCTTCCCTCCAGAGGTCTCCACCCCACCCCCCACCCCCTCCCCCATCCTACCCCTCCCATCTCCTTCTCTAGTCCTCTCTCCTTTCTCTCACCTTTCCCGTGTTTCTCAAATTTAGTCCCTAACTAACCCCAAGAGTCCCTTCCATATCTCTCACTCGTCCCACACCCACACCCCCAGTCTCCAAACTCCATTTCGAAATCTGTCCGTGTTTACTTGTCTTTACTGGGGTAGGTTGTAACTTTTAAACTTTTCTTTACTTGTGGTTTGGGCATCCACGCACCCTCGAGTCATCAGGCGTCGTTCCGAACAGGCGTTTTGTCGTTTTCACCCCACCCCTCTCCTTGGCCATGGTTCTCGTCTCACTTCTATTCGCAGCTCACCCATATATATCCCACACTCCCTCTCATTTCCTTAAACCCGCCCCACACACCTTTTTTTCTCTTCTGCTGCTTTCTTTCACGTCCTAGTGTTGTTGTTTTCTTCTAAAAATACCAGCAATTTTCCTGCTGTATGCACTCTCTTTTATCAGATCTTGGACTGACATTTCCATCTCTCCAACTCCAACACAGCTACTGCTCTAACACAGGAGTATACTCTTGTCCACACACAGACATGCCATTGAGACTGCCCATCCCCACCTAACCTCCTCATCGTCCTCCCCTACTTTATCTTTCCCTGGTCATACATTAATTTGCAATTACCCATCTTCCTCTTCTACTCATCTTTGTTTTTGTCCACCACCCTTCTTTTCTTGCCCCTCTTTCCCCTCCAAGCGTTGCAAGGAAAGGCCACAGGCCTGACCGCCACGAAGAGGAGCAGTTGTGCCGGGTCCTCTGGCCCCTTGGTTTGGAGCCATCCTCTCTGTAGGCGGTGTGATCTCAAGTGAGCTCCTGCGGTGAAATGGACTGTTCGACTTCCTCCAGTCTGAACAAAGCGATGAGAAAACTCTGAGTGATCACAGAGTCCAAAGGAATTGCAAACTTAGACCAGAACGAGAAAGCTGTATATGGGTTTGCAATGAAGCCTAAGCTGCAACTACCAAAAACGGCCAATCGCCGGACAGTCAGTCATGTGGTCATTCGATTCGAAAGGGTCCGGAATGGAATTTATGGATTGGCTGACATGGCTAATCAAGCTTCGTTGCCTGACCTCACAGCTTGTGTTTCCCAACTTTGACATCCTGTGCGTCATGCCGCCCATTCTAAGCCCTAATCTCCTTCCTCCTCCCAGCACGACGATTACTCTTCGGTCCTTGTCTACAGATGATCTGTCACCTGTCTTCCTCCTCTGCTCATCAATCCTGCCATCTGCATGAAAAGTGCCACCTGCTACCCGTAACTAGCTGACAATTTGCAGTGCCCATGCTTCTCTCCCGACCAGCTGTATCTCTCTAAATACCTACTGGTTTGCCTACTACGTATACGCACCACAACCTTTTCGTTGCTACCCTCTCCCCCTCAGAATCACTTTTTGTTTTCTTTCCCTGTAGCCCATCTTCCTCGCATTTCCCCATACTTTTACCCCCAATGCTTAGCAGCCCCTGCTGCTGTCACTAATCCCCCCACTCTGCCCCCCGTGCCGAATCCTCAATCCTTCCCCATCCCTGTCAGAGTGTCCTACTGTTCTGCAACTCAAAATGCCCTTACAACATTACCAGGTAGGCGTGCAGAGAGTATTGGGTGGTGTTCCATCATGCTGCTGTAGTTACCCTGGCTTTGTACGCAAGGCTGTGGCCGGCTAGTCGCCTGAGCACGTGCCTGTAGACAACCCTGAGTAGAAACGAGGATCTGCTTTTCTTGGATTACATAGTGGTTCGTTGATTCAGTGAAATAATAATTACTTGTTTGTCAAATGGATTTGACTGGCAAGCAGCTGTGATGGGGAAAAATAAATTTCCACACTCGCAGAAATATCCATTTACTTGCGATGTTGTTTCAATTTATGTCTGTCTCGAGTTTAATATTCATATCTGGATGTTGGTCGTGCTCTCTTTGAGCACGTTTTCTGTCTGTTTCCCGTCACTGCAAGTCAAACCTATTGGACAGACATGCACCGTTACATTATGCTCTTCACGTTGACCTCAGCGATGCTTTTAGCTGGTAACTTTCGCAAAGCTCTGTCGATAAGCCGAGTTGTAGTGTGTTTTTTAGGTAACGAGTCAGCTGCAGTTTTTTGTTATTAAAATATTCTCATTCTGTACAAAAGTGTTTGATAGTTTCTGTGGAATTTGGTTTGTCGGCAGCTAACTACTGTTTAACCGCTTCGAGTCCTGATGCATTTGTTTCAGTGGCAAGGGATTTTAACGACACTTTTTAACATGCTAAGGTGTGGGCGCTGCTTCTACTAATAATTTTTTTCTTGAGGAATAAAACTGCATCATTTAATGTGATTGCATAGTGCAGATATATTCTGACGTCAAAATTGATGTTGTGAAGAAGAAATGTTTCAAATGATTTTTGACTAGCAAAGTACGGCTTTTAGAACGAGCATGTCTGTTTCATTTTCCCATGGCTATTGCAATGGAAATAATTTTATTTGTTCATTTATAATTGTTCTGTTGGTGTAGATCAGAGTTTTTGTATATTACAATAGGAATGGTTGGGGGGAAAGTCGTGATGTGCTAGAGAACGTTTGTAGCGTCAGCTTCTTGCAAACCGGTTGTATCCCTACTGAAACCGCAGTCAAAGACCAGAGTAATGTGTCGCACGCTACAGAGTGGCTTGATTGTTACGAACTGACTAGTTCAGGCATTCTTAAAATAGAGACATGATTTATAATGCATTGTCTTCATTCTATATAATTTAGCGTAAACATTAATTGTAGTCCACGACATGGTAATCTTTTTTGATACCGTAAGGCGTTTATACGTCATTACTGCAATATAACTCAGTTTAGCGTTTTCTTGGTGAATGGCCTTTCCAAAGTGTTGACGTTATCCTGGAAATAGACAATACATTTTCCCAGGATTACTTATTTTTACTTCATTAGCCTGGCGTAAACGCCCTATTAAGAAGCGTAGTAGGTCGTGCTGAATCACAACAACACGCTTTCAAGATTGAAAAATCGATCCATGCACTGCCTCGCGAGTTGAGATTATGCCTAGATTTGCTTTTTCTCAACTGCACATTCATTTGATAAATCATAATGCTAAGCTAGTTTACAAGATAAAACGGTACAAGCTATGCACGGAATAGAGGTCTAGGAGCTGTTCATAAATTGCCGTTCAGGTGCACTGAAAAATAGTTTTACAATACTGCTGCTTTTGGGATTCATTGAGATTTTATATTTATATTTCTGTGCGAATCATCCGTACGTATTAGAAAGGTCTGTGATATATATGAACAAACTCAAGTACTTATGATAATAAAATATGTATAGTATAACATTTAATAATAGCATTATTTGTAGAGTGATATCTGATGTATGTCTGATGAATGAATATGTGTATATATAAACTATGAAATAAGTTATTTCAGTATTGAACTATTTTGGCACTTTAATTCATTTTGTATCACAACAATGGAAATGCAATGATCTTGATATACTTTTTTAATAACTGCAAGCATTGCGTGCTTCCTCACTAGTTCATGTTGCTATCTGCTTTTGATTTACTGCTGTAATGCTTGCTTAGCTTTTTATACTAGGTGATAGTTAAACACGTTTTAATTGTACTTACTAAGTGTTGGTGAATCATTGTGACTTGTTAACATTTGCATAATGAAGGTGACACGTCCTGTATCTTATCCATTTCCTTCTTAAAACTAATGCGATTAACCAAAAAGTAACTGCAACATTTTTTTGTGTGCATTTGAATAATACGTCTTCGTCTTGTTTCATTTCTGGCATTGAGTGATAGTAGAAATTAATCTGCAAACTCCTTTTCACGTGACATGTATTGCGTAACAAATGTTGATTTCTGATGATATAGCCGTCATTTTTAGTGTGGAGACTACTGACCGCTTGACCTGTGTCCATCAGCGTTTTTCTCTCCACTCTACCGTTAGCCTCACAGCCTTGCCCCTCGGGGCAGTTTAGGTGTGAGAGGGGACGCTGTATCGATGAGTCACGTCGCTGTGACGGGCAGGTCGACTGCCCAGACATGACGGATGAGATCGACTGTCGTAAGTTTCTCTGGACATTAATCTATCTCGTCCACGTGTCACCCTCAGTCATTGTCCCTTGTTGTCCCAGCAGTCTCTCAGTATGAGCGTCTCTCGTCGACTGCGTTCTCAGACACGGCGATCCGGAGGGTCGAGGAAGTTGGTCCCATCTCGCTGACGTGGTTGGAAAATTTGCCACCGTCTTTGTTTGAGGCGACTTGTTTGCTTCACTCGGCAGTCACCATTTTTGGAAGTTGAAGATATTGTAGTAAATACAAGGGGAGAAATATTGCAACTTGGCTAGAACACACAAAACCGACATGGTATTTTCTAAAGATTTAAATAGCATATCTTCATTATCATGATATCGAAATGTATGAACACTGAGATCATGTTTTGTGGTAATACAATTGCTAAAACGCCAACCATATCGAAGAGCTGGGATTGTTCCTTTAAACGACGCTTCAAATTCGTCTCGTCAGCTAGATTGTTCTGCCAAAACTATCGGACATTCCACATTAAAAACAATTTGTTTCATGATCATTTGTGGCAGCATATATAGAACACGTGCTCTGCAAATATATTTCCAAGAAGATAAAGGTCAATTGTTTGCGAATCTGAACGGTGGCAAAAACTTCCCGTCCTCAGTGATCGCCTCGTGGTCAGCCCACGTTATCGCAGCAGTGTTTCGGGCTCTGTGTGTTTCTGTTCTCCTGAGCGGTGATTGTGGAAGCCCGAACGTCTTGCCCACGTTCTCACGGCAGAGCTGATTACGTGTGTCCTGTTTTGTCCGTATGGTGATCATTTGATCAGCCTACGTTGAATTACTGTTGTTGCAGCGCTGTGTAAAACGCTGCGTGTCTTTTGTGTCCACAAAGAGATCATCTGGAAGCGCTGTTGCTCGTGCTTGCGTTCCCACTACTGCGTCTCTGCGTTGGACTCTTTCTGTACACCTTACTTATGATCTGTCAAGGTCATGCGTCGTGATCACGTGATTGCAACCGTGTTTTGGCCCTGTGTTTCCCATCTCCAGTGCGATGACGTGCGATTCTTCAGGGACATCTTAGGTGTGTCCTTTCTGTATTGTCCCTTTAGTTTTGTCTGTGGTGATCGTTTTGATTGTGAACAGGTCTTTCAACAGTGTGTTGTCCCTGCAATTGTAATGTGTAATGTGTGAGATGACAGTTATACTTGATATGTTCTCAACTTATTAAAACATTGTACTTGAATAAGAATAGTGGGTTGGTTTTCTTCAGAACATCAGCAGTAACCATTGCTAATAAAATGCCTTGGGGTCTTCTAAACAGTTCTGCACTTCATACTCAGCAGAGTCTATTGAACACGCATCCTCTTTCTTGCTGTTTTGTATTCATCTGGTCAGCATCTACAATCTGTTCTTGTATTTCGGTTAAGGATGTTTATCCTCTTCAATATTACGGTTCAAAGATTTGTATTTAACAATATTTTCCTTCTTTCTTTGATCCTGAAGTGCCTCTGCTTCCAGTCGATGTTTTCTAAGGATGGTGGACTGGATGTGGCTATGTCGATGTCGTTGTTAGCTTTGTGATGTATTCTTTGTATAGTTTATGTAGTATTGTGATATGTTGCAGTTCGAAAGTGTTTTGTCTGTGAAACATGTTTTAAAAGTATTTGAGGTTTTGTCTCTGAAACCCAAGTAAATTGTTTCGTTTATATAGATTGTATTTTTCCTTTCTTCTCAAGGTTTTCATCTTCGATTAAGTATTACAAATGTGAATAGAATGGCCTCTAGTTCATTCCATCATGAGGAATTGTTTTTTGTTGTCATTGATATTTAATAGTTACACTCTCCTCGCACTACAGAGGAACGCATTATTGATGCAGTATTTTTTATCGACTTTGCAGGCATTGCGGTCATTAAATCTCAATCTTTTTTACGCAAAGATTTATATTCATTGTTTCTACTTCTGCTGACATCAATAGTCTTTACATCTAGTCAGAGGTCAGTGAATTATCTTTGTCTCTTGTGTGGCAATAGTTGAATGGTAGATATTCTTTTCCTCCATCCTCTCATTCCTAAGTTGCATACAATCGTCACATGACTGCGGCCATAGCGTTTTCTTGGGGGGGGGGGATGGCATTATGGAACCGGGAATATATTTCATGTCTTCAATCATTATTAGAGGTTATCATGCAACCACACAGGTTCTTAAGTGTACAGAATTTATGTATTTAAGGTTATGTCTAACGTAGAAATGTAAGTACAACCCGATTTGCATTCATTGAGTGCACTTTGTGATTTCTTTCCTGGTGTATTTTTCTTTGATTTGTATTTCTTTGTTGCATTCTTGGAAATGAATTCTTGAATTGTTTTGTTTGGTTTGATTTGTTTTCTGTTGTGGCATGTGTGTGTGCTTGATCTGTTTTGTATAGTCCCATTCAGTGTTCATGACCTTCCGGGAACCTTTTGAGATCAGCCCATTAAACAAATACCCTGAATTTCAATACGCACATGAGGCCTTTTCAGTATGAAAGCAATCCTGTCTACTACTGCTAAAGACAACTGGCCGGAGAAATAATCACCATTACATTTGCCTTTTCCATTTGAATTCAGTCGCGCAATGTGTCTGTGCAGATTTTTCGAACACACGTGATGAACTGCATGAGAATCAACGTAATATGTGAGATACCAAGAAGTTTATCCCATCAAAGCGGCAGAGTTACATTGTTACGCGAAGGAAGGCATGTCTTTGTAACTTGTGGTGATGATGTTACGTTTGGAAGGAAAAGGCATCAGTGAGGGTATATGTGTAACCGTCAATAAACAGATATAATGTCATACTGGTATGAAATATTTTCATCACCGTTTATCACTGATGAGTAAATTGCATTGTTCTCATCTAAACCAGTTGCATACAGTGAAGATTTTATTAAAAGACCATATCACTTTGTGTAGTCACTTCAGTAAGTCTCAATATTTCGTTTTGTGTTATCGTAGCCTACGTTTGAATGAACAGATACGTAACCACGAAGTTGATTTATATGACATTCGAGGCTCTTGTTACAATTGTCCCAGATTTCCT
>JAWQFJ010015241.1:107500-140000 GCA_034096865.1 Theodoxus fluviatilis | reverse complement strand
GGACCTGAGTGAGTGGATTGCGAAATGTGTGTCGGAAAATGGGCGTCTATGAAGACCTACCGAGTGTACATATCAACTAGGAAAGCGAGATCGTAAACTGAGGGTCTACGTAAGATCCCACCCATTAATGCAAAAAGTTACGACCATCGTTCATCTTCCTATGTGACAGTAGTTAGATGGAACATGATTATGGTGGCACTGATACATTTCGAGTCTTCGAAATCATTCAAGAAACAGCAAACAACTTTTTCTTCTCAGGATTATGTTTCTCACTTCGAACACCCATAATGGGGTGGAGTATCTACATACATTCATACATACAATTAATAATGAGTGGGTTGGTGGTGTGGTGAGTTTATGGTCAGAGGAAATGCTGGAGTGAAATAAGGAGTTGTTGGGTTTGTTTGTTTTTTCGAGCTGGAAGGTTCCTTTATTGTCTGCTTCCATTGGAATTCTTCACGAAAGGCAGAATATTTTCCTCCGACCCGGCTAGACAAGTCGGTTATGGAACATGTAGCCAATGATGTTCCGTTTAAAGTCTTATTCATACTCAGAAGACCATTGATATCGATCCACCTGTTTCGTTTTGTTTTGTTTTTATGTGTGTATGTGCTTGTGGGTGTGGATCGGGAGAGAGAGAGAGAGAGAGAGAGAGAGAGAGAGAGAGAGAGAGAGAGAGAGAGAGAGAGAGAGAGAGAGAGAGAGATGACTGTGCGGTTTACGACTTAGCTGCAAATTTGTATGTTGCCTGTTGACCATGAACTGCATTTTTGTCTTTGTGTTTATCTGCTTCGGCGTATGCGAGCTGCGTTCCCGTAGATTTAGATTTCTATTTTCTCAGAAAACCGTCATTCCCTTCTTTGGAGACGTTGTCGCCAAATCCGCCGCCGCCGCCGCCATCGTCGTCTCCATCGTCATCATCGTTGTCATCATCATCATCATCATCATCATCATCATCATCATCATCATCATCATCATCATCATCACCACCACCACCACCACCACCACCCCCACTACCACTACCTCTCCGTTCTCGACATCATCGTCATAGTCTCGTCGATTTCCTTAAAGCGTTCGTCTTCTTCTTTATCTCCATCATCATCGTCGTTGTCGTCATTGTCACTGTCATGGTTCCCGATGCCTCTGTCCAGCATGCCGCAGCGACGAATTCCAGTGTGACGACCGCCAGTGCATTCCCAGCTCTCGTCGCTGTGACAGGAGACGAGATTGCAGAGACGGCTCGGATGAGAAGGAGTGTTGTATGTAGTCTTTGCCTGTAGGCCGCCTCTGCCCCGGCTTCCCTGCCTAGCCTAGCCCAGTGTGGAGTGACGTCGCCCTCTCTGTCTCTGGCGCTCCCTCCATTGTTGCTGCTTGCTGTGTTGTTGCATCGCTGCTGGCTGTGATTCTATTGCCGGAGTTGCTGCACGAGTGCGACAAGGTCCAGCTTCAACACTTGCCGCCTCAGGGCCATAGTTTTGCTGCGTCTTCGATTCCTTTCCTTGTTCCTCTACTGCTGCTGTTGCTCCTGCAAAGTCTGCGCCTCCGGCTGCAAATCCTGCTGCCAATGCTGCTCCTGCTGCTCCTGCTGCCGTTCCTGCACATGCTGCCAACAAGAGTTGCCCCTTCCTTTCCCTTCCCTGCCCACCCCTCCACCCCCCTTTTCTGCTCTCTCTTTGCTTCCCCATGTTCCTACCCTCAGTTGCCCTTTTTTCTGCCTCTGTTTTCTCTGGTTACACCCCCCACCCACCCCCACCCCCATGTGTTTCCTTTCCTACCTCAGTCCTACCCTACCATTGTGCACTGTCCTGACCTGCCCCTTCCTTACGTTCCTTATGTATCTGTTCATGTCCTGCTCCGTCATACTGTACCCTGCCCTGCTGTCTTCATCACACGTCACCTTCAACCACCCTGTGATAATCATATATTAATCAATTGCACAACTCATTTACAGTCTAATCCCTCGTGCTTTAAAAGTGTAACTCTTTTTTGGTTTGCAGTTCTTTGTCGATCTCACCATGCTCTAACAGTGTAGGACTATGAGTAAATTTTCAATGACATGCTCCTCAAAATCGACAATGAGTAACCACGTTGAATGTCACTAACCATCCAGTAACACTTGTTTGCCAATGACAACCGAATGACCATTGTAGACATTCTTTATAATCACTAAGGAGAACTGATGTACAGAACTGGGTGTTGTAGCTGCGCCCATTGACCTTTCAGTAACTCCGCCATCTAGATCAAGACCGTGACCGATGCCCGTGCGATGAATCCGCCCAAACTGGGTCATATGCTTAGGTCTTCTTCTCAAGGTCCACGCGAACAATGGACGCGATATGATCAGCAATCAGACAATACAACCGACTCCCACTCGCTCAGGAGAGTCCTCGAAATCCACTGACACGCAAAGCACTTTCCTGGGGCACCTAGGTTCAAAGTCCCCTGTTTCCTTATCCGATATGTAATCAAACTTGTAGGCAGTCATTCAGGTCATCCTGAGCAGAAACTGAACCTTGGTACCAAATCGCTTTGTGCAATTACCGACAGTTAGAACCACAATGATTAAAATCAGTTCTTTTTACATAAAAAGCATCCATGAGCATAATTGGTTTTTGGACTGTTTTTACTGTGAAGGTGACAAAAGTTGACAGCACCGCTGGAACGCGCAGATTTGCATATGCATGAAGGAGCCTTCTTAGGCTGAGTCAAACGGGCATTGGTCCAGAAAAATCCAAGAGGTGGAGTTACAGAATCCTCCAGAGCTTGTCAAGTTGTGACATCTGTACAACTAACATGACCAGAATCTAACTCGCAACATACGATGTTTGGTCCTGTGCTTTCTGTGCGTTCTCTGTACGAGCAGAATGATTGATATTTCCTGAACTAATGATACTCATCCATTATCAGTAAACAGTTCAAGTCATTTCGCTGTATTTGTGAAAAAAATTTGCAAGAGAGAAAACAACCCATGTTTGCACTGAGCACGTGGCTGAAACTTGAATTAAACTTTAAACTTGATACAAGTTTTATTGATCAGTTGGTTAATGACGAAATGTCGATGCGAATGAATAGTAACTGCTAACTCAAATCTGCACAATGTCTTAACATAAAAAGGCTTGATCAACCGGTTTGCTGCAGGTGAAACCATGCATTTGTTTCAAGTGTCATGACCTGTTAATATATCTGTCGCAAGTGTAACCGTGGGTAACGTCCATCAATAACAATCGATCTCGTATCAATGCAACCCTTGTCACTTAAACACACATAACGCTCGCACACGCGCACACACTGACACCTCTGTCCCATCATCTTCGTGCCGGTACCCGCTCTTTCATGTTTTCCGTCCCATATGGGGTCTTCTTTTCGAGTCCTACACATTTGCCTGTGCGTTCCTCTGTCTTTCCTGTCCCTCCGTCCCTGAAACTTTCACTCCGTACATATATTTTCCCCCTCGGTGTCTTTTCTCTCTTCTGTTTCCATCTCTGGTCCACCAGTGTCCACCCGTGTCCACCAGTGTCCACCCGTGTCCACCAGTGTCCACCAGTGTCCACCAGTGTCCACCAGCATTTCCTTCCTCACTGCAGTGCCTGTTTCCCTGGTCTGTCCTTTCTTCAACCAGGCAGATTCTTCTAGTCAGTCTTTGGCCTCCCCTGTCTCTATGGTCAACGTCCCTGTACCCCATCTCCTTTCCCTCCCCACTTCCCCCACTTCCCTGTCTCTATGGTCAACGTCCCTGTAGCCCATCTCCTTTCCCTCCCCACTTCCCCCATTTCCCTGTCTCTATGGTCAACGTCCCTGTACCCCATCTCCTTTCCCTCCCCACTTCCCCCACTTCCCTGTCTCTATGGTCAACGTCCCTGTACCCCATCTCCTTTCCCTCCCCACTTCCCCCACTTCCCTGTCTCTATGGTCAACGTCCCTGTACCCCATCTCCTTTCCCTCCCCACTTCCCCCACTTCCCCCACCCAAACCCCCTTTCCCTCCCCACTTCCCGACTCTCCCCCACCTCACCTCACCCCCTTTCCCTCCCCACCCCCCCCACCCCCATCTCACTCCCTTTTCCCCCCCACTCACCCTCCCCATCACCTCTCACCTCACCCCCTTTTCCTCCCCACTCCCCATCTCCCCCACCCCTCACCTCACCGCCCATCCCTCCCCACTCCCCCTCTCTCCCACCCCTCACTTCCCCCCCTTTCCCTCCCACCACCCCCCATCTCACCCCTTATCCCTCCCCACTCACCCTTAACCCCCCCTCACCTCACTACCTTTTCCTCCACACTCCCCCCCCACCTCACCCTCTTTCTCCCCCCCCCCCATCTCACTCCTTCCCCCCCCTCACCTCACCCCCTTTCCCTCCCAAATCCCCCCCCCATCTCAGTCCTTTTTCCTCCCCACTCCCCCTCCCTCCACCCCTCACCTCACCCCTTTACCTCCCCACTCCCCCCCCGATCTCACCCCCTTTCCCTCCCCACTCCCCCGCTCCCCCACCCCTCATCTCACCTCCTTTACCTCCCCACTCCCCCCCCCTCACCTCACTCCCTTTCCCTCCTCACTCCCCCTCTCCCCCACCCTTCACCTCACCCCCTTTCTCTCTCCACTCTCCCTCTACCCCACCCTTCACCGCACGCCCTTTCCCTACCCACTCCCCACTCCCCCTCTCCCCCACCCTTCACCTCACCCCCTTTCCCTCCACCTCCCCCCTCTCCCCCACCCCTCCCCTCATCCTCTTTCCCTACCCCCCCCCACCCACCTCCACGTCACCCCTTTTCCCTCCCCAGTCCCCATTCCCCCTCCCCCCCCACACCTCACTCCCTTTCCCTCCCCACTCCCCCTCGCCCCCACCCCTCATCTCACCCCCTTTCCCTACTCACTTTCCACTCCCCCTCTCCCTCACGCTTCACCTAACCCCCTTTCCGTCCCCACTTCCCCTCTCCCCCACCCCTCACCTCACCCCCTTTTCCTACCCCTCCACCCCCACCCCCCATCTCACCCCTTTTCTCTCCCCATTCCCCCTCCCCCCCTCCCCCTCACCTCACTCCCTTTCCCTCCTCCCTCCCCCTCTCCCCCACCCTTCACCTCACCCCCTTTCCCTCCCCACTCTCCCTCTCCCCCACCCCTCACCTCACCCCCTTTCCCACCCCACACCCCCTCTCCCCTACCCCTCACCTCACCCCCTTTCGCTACCCACTCCCCTTCTCCCCCACCCTTCACCTCACCCCCCTTTACCTCCCCACTCCCCCTCTTCCCCACCCCTCACCTCACCCCCTTTCCCTCCCCACTCCCCTTCTCCCCCACCCTTCACCTCACACCCTTTCCCTCCCCACTCTCCCTCTCCCCCACCCCTCACCTCACCCCCTTTCCCTCACCACTCCCCCTCCCCCCCCCCCCCCCAACCCTCACTTCACCTCCTTTCCCTCCCCACACCCCTCATCCTCACCTCACCAACTTTCCCTCCCCACTCCCCCTTTTCCTCACCCCTCACTTCAACCCCTTTCACTCCCCACTCTCCCTCTTCCCCACCCCTCACCTCACCCCCTTTCCCTCCTCACTCCCCCTCTTCCCCACCCATCACTACACCCTCTTTCCCTCGCCACTCCCCCTCTTCCTCACTCCTCACCTCACCTACTTTCCCTCCCCACTCCCCCTCTCGCCCACCCCCTCACTTCACCCCCTTTCCCTCCCCACTCCCCCTCTTCCCCACTCCTCATCTCACCCCCTTTCCCTCAGCACTCCCCCTATCCCCCACCCGTTACCCCACCCCCTTTTCCTCCCCACTCCCCATCTCCCCCACCCCTCACATCACCCCCTTCCCCTCCCTACTCCCCCTCTCCCCCCACCCCTCACATCACCCCCTTTCCCTCAACACTTTCCCTCTCCCTCACCCCTCACCTCACCCCCTTTCCCTCCCCACTCCCCCTCTCCCCCACCCCTTACCTCACCCCCTTTCCCTCCCCACTCTCCCTCTCCGCCACCCCTCACCTCACCCTCTTTCGCGCCCCACTCCCCCTACTCCCCCCCCCTCCTTCACCTCACCCCCTTTCCCTCTCCACTCCCCCTCTCCCCCACCCCTTACCTCACCCCCTTTTCCTCCCCACTCCTTCTCTCCCCCACCCCTCACATCACCCCCTTTCCCTCCCTACTGCCCCTCTCCCACCCCTCACATCACCCCCTGTCCCTCCCCACTCCCCCTCTCCCCCACCTCAACCCCCTTTCCCTCCTCACTCCCCCTCTCCCCCACCCCTCACCTCAACTCCTTTCCCTCCCACTTCCCCTCGACTGTGGCCGTGTGTTGAGGTGCGCCTTGCTGACGCGTGCCCTGTGCTTGGCAGTGTACTGACGCGTGCTCTGTGCTTGGCAGTGTACTGCACCGAACGGGAGTTCCAGTGCTTGGACGGCAGCTGCATCGACCGCCGACAGCGGTGCGACCGCTATGCTGACTGCCCTGACGGTTCGGACGAGTTCGACTGTGGTAAGCGCCCATTCTGTGCACCCGAGTCAGTAGTGACTCTGGCACAGTTCGCAATGAATGCATAATAGACCTGACCCTTCGCATTACAACATTGCGCCAAGAATAGTTCGTTCTGATACTATTTTTCTCTCCACTTTTTACAGAAATCATTCTGGTGTCAAAACTTGTTTTCATTTCAACACAAACAGTTTATGTTATCGAATAAACGCTTGTTTATTGCCACAACAAGAGTAAATTCAGAGTTTTATGCGAAATAGTCTTAGAACTACTTTAACGGCGTAAGTCAGGGAGCAGATCGGCTATCCCAGAAGCCTCTCGTGTGACCCTCATTTGCATATTTCGGACGAGAACCTTCCATCCCGTGATGTCAACTGGGCTAGAGATACTTTCGCCGGTAGGCGACGTCTCTAGTGAACTAGAATGATAAGCGCTGCGACATAAAACTCGCACTGCTCATGCTGTTGCTTATGGTGTCACCAGAGTCCATAGATAAACAATACTTGTGTGTAATGTGAGATTGTGACTTGAACTTACGTCATGTGGAACTGTCACAGGATATTTTGAGAGATGCAACAGGTAAAAAACGATTTGACTTTACCTAGATATCGATGCATGAATCTTAGAAGATTGTTGTAAATATCGTCACGCTTTTCGTTACAGCAAAAGCTTGTGATGCAGGTCAGGCTGTTGTAGGAGTGCATTGCACATCTCCCAGTGAAACTTCCTGGATTTTTGTTTTAACCGTGGGAGGAGGAATGACGTGGGCGCTTCACACGACTTCTCTACTGTGCGCCCAGCTTACTTACTGTGAATGTGTAGACCACATTTGAACATATAAAAAACAAAGAAATTGGTCTTGCAGGTACAGCAACTGGATGATATTGTTGGGATAATTACGATCAAGGGAATGTTCAATGTATGCCTGATAAAGACATTTGCTATGGATGTACATAATACTTCATTAGAAACATGAAAGTCCTCTGACACTCGGATGCAGTTGATGGTTTTTCAGTAATTTAAATCACCTACCGTTTTCGTTTTTTTAAATTCATTTTGGTGGTATGTTTATGATAGTTTTTCAGAACTTGGTCTAAAACACCATCCGGTGTTTGTTTTTATTACATGGGTGAGCTGTTTTCTGTGGCAAATTGAGGGAAAGTACGCCTTACAATGAAACTGATGAGAAATATACAGCAGCAGCAGCAGCATCCATCATTATCATCATCATCATCGTCGTCGTCGTCGTTGACGTCGTCGTCGTCGTCATCATCATCATCGTCATCATCATCTTCTTCATCATCATCATCATATTTTTGTATATTTTTAATGCGAGGTTTTGATGTTTTCGAAAGCTGATAATGTGTTAAAATGGAAAGAAAAAATGTATTGAGCAACCTTTTGCTTATTGTTTTCTTCGTTAGAATCTACGTGGTTTCCTAAAGAAGGTACTTCAAGAAGTGGTGTGGAATTACTGTGTAGCTGTTTACACCTTGCCGTGCTGTTTGCGTCTGTGTTGCGTTTGCCCTTAGGGCTGAAGTAGATGGTCAACACTTCTAGAGGTTGTCTGAATATGATACATTCTGTTCCATAGAATCCATACATAGATTCTTCAAGCTGGGTTCTGCCGACTCTCAGTGTGTGCTTATGTGTCTGTGTTTGTGTGTGTGTGATCGTGAATATGTGTGTATTGTGGAGTTTGCTGTGGGCAGAGGAGGAGCTGTGTTTGCATGATTTTGTGCTGAATTTGTTAGAAAGTTGCAAAATTGTGTTAAATGTCATCATTGTGTTAGAAGTAACCGAGTTATTTCTGCAACAGTCTTACACGTTGTTGAGTAGTTTTAAAAAGTTAGCAGTTTTCTCTTTCAAGTGCTGTGTGCTGCCTATGTTAGATCATGGATGACAATGTGTGTAATAGTTCCTCGGTGTCATTGTGCGCTGCGATCACTGGCTTTCCTTAGATCCAGTTCGTGTTGGTGAAAGCGATCCCGAATGGACAGTGTCATGGGTACAATAGAAACTGCTCAAAGAGGTGCTATCATGAAATGTACAGTCGTTCAGTTCATTGCATGTATTGTTTAGCACAAGAGTTCTTTAAACAAAGGGGACCTGGAAAATTATGGACGTCAAAGAGACATGTATACTGTGTCGCAATAGTTCAAGACGGAGTTAGCGAGTTGTGTCTGAGGGGGGATGCTATCTCCCGGTTTTTGATACTCCTTAGAAAGTGGACTGTGTTGATGTTCTTTTTGTGTTGTTAGTTTTGTCGTCATTGATGTTAATGTTGTTAACCTTGCTCCTGCCGCTTTTATTGATGACGCTGTACTATTATGATGGGGACTGTGTCCATGTCCCCTCAGCCTGCAACTCGGCCGAGTTCCGGTGTGACAATGGTCAGTGCGTGCGGGGCCAGGACTTCTGTAACGGCCAGCCTGACTGCCTGGACGGCAGCGACGAAATGAAGTGCAGTACGTTCCTATGGCGTCTCTTCTAGGGCTTGCGTCTCTTCCTGAGCGATCTCTCGAGCCTTCTAGATGACGAAGGTCTTTTCCATCTCAGAAGCTTGTCTATCGGCCAGTTAGCTTATGGTCTTTGCGGATTTCTTTTTCTTTTTCTTTACTAATCACAGGAAGAAAATATTTTCTGACGAGATTTGTTTTAATTTCAGTTTGTTCTGCTTGCTATTTTATAATTTTCTCGGCGTCTTCTCCGTCGTTTGGCTTAATAGTGCCGAATTTTCGTTTGCTTCGTCATGTGATGGTAAGGAATAAGGTCTGAGGCTTTTACCGCCCTTTGGCTATGCGCTGTCCCTGCGTTGTTTGTAGATAGTGCCTGCCATTGCTTTGGACTAAGCATACACAGATGGCTATATCTTCAAAAGCTTGAATTTGACGATGGAGAATATGACTCATTCGGTATCAAAGATTCCTAGTAGAAAGTGAGCTGCGCTCAGCTTATTCTACTGACATTTTCTCTAAGTCAAGTAGCTGCACCCGCTTGTTTTTGCCGAAAGTAATCTTTTCGTAGTACCTACTTATTTCGTCGCTTCGCTATTGGGAGTTGTATATTTTTCTGCCTTGTAAATGTTTGAGACTTGTTAAGTGTGTATTCGGCATACTATTTTGTGCGAGGACTGATGTGTTTAGCAGATACGGATAAGTTCTTGCGGTTACATTTCTTCCACATGTTCGTTATTTGTTTTGTGATCTTCAACTTGCCGATTCAGAGCAATCTTGCTGCACATAGCAAAAAGACGTTGCCATTTCACTCCAAGCGAGTCAAGGTGACGCTGGTTGGTAAATTGGCGCGGACTCGGCTGGCTTTATATAGAACATTGTTTCCTGCTTTGGCTTTGTTCCTTCAGGGCTTTGAAGATTCCTTAGATACGACTCAATAGGACACACAAATCGGAATAATAAGTACTGGAACGATTAACGTGCAAACACATCGTGTTCATTTACTCTGTTCTACAGCACTGCTGCAGAGCGAATGTGTTTCCTACTGAGCACGTAGTAGTCACGGTGGTTTGCAAATCTCCAGTTACCAATCCGGTCATCGTGAAGGATAGGCGCGTCATACTGCATTCTTTGGCATGCTCCTTGCTAGCTCATCTTGAACAAGCTTTTATGCTGCTTGCTTTAAGGATACTGTTATAGAAGTGAGCATCAGTAGACATTGGATTTGATGTATTTGCACGTGAAGATTTGCTGTGGATTGCTTGTAGTGTATGCAGGTATGTCATAATTATGGTGGGATTGTATTCTTTTGTGTTTTATGTACAAGGGGAGAGAGGAAGAGAGAGAAAGAGAGGGGAGGAGGGGAGGGGAGGTGATGTTTGTGTGTGTGTGTGTGTGTGTGTGTGTGTGTGTGTGTGTGTGTCTTTTGAAATATGTTTTAATACGCTTTGGGATTTTGTGCTGAAAATGCTGAGGCAATGTGTTTTAAAGATTACCGTATCACACAGTGCTTCATTTGATTTATTCCTTTGTTGCCTTTTTTATTTTCGTTATTTAATTTTGCTATTGTATTGCTTATCATTTTCCATTCATTAATAGTGTTTCACTGAAAAAGTTCACTCTTACAATATTCCTAAATAACAATCATCAGCTTTTTAAAACTGAACGTTTAGTGCAGCTGTGAGTTTTAATAATTTGCCAAGCTTTTAGTGGAGTAATATATTCCTCTATTTAGAAACTTGCCTATATCCTTTTGACTGTGCATTTCAAAAATTGCAGATTATCTTTTTTCTTTTCTTTTTGCACGCATCTTAATATTTGAACCCTCCTCCCTGACACTGAGTATTCCTGAGTGCCATGCCATTGTACTCACTGGCTGGAGGCAGTCCAGGTAGAACGCTGCGAATGCCCAAATTCCAAAACTATGAATGTCAAATTTGAAAACTTGGGAACCCATCATCGACGAGGTCTCTGTACATAGGAATGGTTCAGACAGGTTTGACTATGGCTTTCTGGGGACACAAGCACTCGCCTCACATGCTTGAGCAACGAATATAGTGTGCTGAATGTCTTTGCTGTGGCAAAGCAGTCTAGCATTTTTAGGGGAGAGGATGTTGTTTTTATGCATGTCTATTAGGCAATGTCTAGTTTAGTATGCAGTATTTCTGCTTTAACTTCGCTCCGTCATATTATAATGAAGCTTCGTTTGATTTTGGATCAATATGTTAAATGATACCTAAACAAACAAATCGAAATTATTTGTGGAAGTTGTTCAAGCAAAAGTCCCTCATATTTCATGCTACATGTCTTCATGGCATTATCTGTCTCGATAGGAAGAAGATATCATGCAAATAATTGCAATAACATAACCGCTATCTGGTCAGATGTGCCACTGAAGTGTGCTTTTACCCATGCAACTTGTCCCGTTTGTGGAAATCGATCCATCCACTAACTTGCTTGGAACTGCTCGGATCTTCTCGAACGATGGAGCTGTCACTTAAAAAGGGTGTACATTCGGCGGTGTTTGGAGCTCGTAGAGAGCTGTAGACGATTTTCGAAACTTCACTCCCTGTTGCTGAATCCGCGCTGCTGATTTCGCGTCCCGCAGCTCCGCCTGTTCCTCCTCCACTCTGTGTAGAATGGCATGGGCACCCTCAGCCTCGCGCCTTTCCCGCTGCTGGCATTCTTGTGCACGTGCTGCATTTTGATTGGTTGCCTCCATTGCTCATCGCCGCACGCAGAGCCGGGCTGTAGCGTGAGCGAGTTCCAGTGCCGCAGTGGTGAATGCGTACTGCTCTCCGCCGTCTGTGACGGTCTCAAAGACTGTAGGGATCTCAGTGACGAGAGCGACTGCCGTAAGTAGTGAGCCCCAGCACCCTCTAGTCCGTCCTTCCTTTCTCTCTCCTCACCCCTCCTTGAACCTCACCTGAAACTAAGCTCGTACCAATGTTAACCTGCTTCACCACTCACTAATCGGTAGCATGTGGTATGTCGTCCGTCCGTGAACTTGCATGACGTAATCATCAGCACCGTCTGAACAGTAAGTCTCATCTTAATTCACTGCAAGAGGAAACATTTAATTCAATTTGTTCGAACGTATGACAAAAAACACTCATGCAAAAGAGATTTTCGTATCATTACTTTACTTCATTCATCGCAAAATCTGACTATATTTTTCATTTCTTGAAAGAGTGGTCAGTCTGAGATGGTGCTGATGTTTAGCTATGCAGGCCATGTTGAGCCGTGTCTGTAACCTACCTCAAGATATACCCTGACCTTTACTGACAACGTGGGATGAAAACGTGGTGCTCACCACTCGCATGTGGAAACTAACTGGGACTTCTGTGATACTTTAATCGTTGTAGTGGCTAGTAGCATGCTATATTTACTTACAATGAGAGAGGAATGGGGGGGGGGGGGGGGGGATAGAGAGAGAGAGAGAGAGAGAGAGAGAGAGAGAGAGAGAATGACACGGATACACAGATCACTCACAGATGCGGAGGCACACATGTACACACACACACATACACACACATGTACACACACACACACACACACACACACACACACACACACACACACACACACAGAGTAACACACACACACACACTGAGTAACACACACACACAGAGTAACACACACACACACACTCTCTCACTCACACACACACACACACGCACACACACACACACAGAGTGAAAGAGAGAGAGGGAGAGAGAGAGAGAGAGAGAGAGAGAGAGAGAGAGAGAGAGAGAGAGTGAGAGACAAAGAGAGAGAGAGAGACAAAGAGAGAGAGAGACAAAGAGAGAGAGAGAGAGAAGAGAGAGAGAGAGAAAGAGAGAGAGATTGTGTGTGTGTGTGCGTGCGTGCGTGCGTGTGTGTGTGCGTGCGTGCGTGTGTGTGTGTGTGTGTGTGTGTGTGTGTGTGTGTGTGTGTGTGTGTGTGTGAAAAAGGTGGAAGGGCGACAAGTAAGACTGCATATTTCTTCAGACGAATATTTGATTACGTACATGTGTATCGGTATGTGAGTGTGTGTGGTGCATGCTCTGTGGGAAAAGTGTTTTTCTATATTGTCTTTGCATGTTAATTAGAGGTTTGGTAGTGGTCTGTAAAAACGTAAGCACTCCTTTTGCCCCCAACTGTGTTGGTTATTGTTTGTTGTGTCTGCCCACTGCGGAGGCACGTCCTGATTGCCGGTTTCTCGGGGGATGATGACGTTGGCATGGTTGTCGCCGTCATCACGGTGTGTTGCAGACGTCAGCATGTGTACGACGCGTGTGACGTGTGTCTGTGTTTGGACTTGGTGGCGGTGGCGTCTTCCTGGGTGGTGGTGATGTCACACCTCACCAGCTGTAGCGTGCTGTGTGACTAGTAACCATGGAGATCGTCCTGGTGAAGGCTCGTGCTTGGATCTGGAGTCATGGTGGTGGGCCTTCGTCTTTCAGCCACTCCTCCTCCAGTTCGCTGCCAGGCCAACGAGTTCCGGTGTGGGGATGGCACTTGCATCGACACCAGGCGGCGCTGCGACAGGAGGGCTGACTGTCGGGACAGGTCGGACGAGGCCAACTGTAGTAAGTAGCCAGAGCTGTCGTCATAGCAACTTGAGCCTGCAGTATCAGGCATCGTCTTTCATCGCATCTTCAGTAGAAGAGGTGTTCGTCACCATCTTCATCGTCATGCCTGTACTTGGACACTGCTTTGTGTCAGTCTTGCCTGAATCCCAGCATCTCTTCCATCACGTGAATATCATCGAATGCTTTTCTCGCTTGTTACCCTTTGGACTGAGACCCTGGAAATCACTTTGCGTTCCATTTGACAACGGGACGACTCTTCCTGTCGTGCTTGCCTGCAATGCTCCTTGGTCAACCGTGACCACAGCCCCACCCTATATATATATATATATATATATATATATATATATATATATATATATATACTGCTATATGTTACTCATTATGCTTGTTTGTGAATGATACTGATATAGCTATCGTGCTTGATCGCTGCTCATGGTGCATGGCTTTATTTATTTGCAGCAGTCACCGAGGTTTATTTGCTGTGAAAGACGTATATTTCCTTGAGTGAAATAACATATTTAGTGATGCATGTGACTTGCTTTTTCAGTTTTTGTTTTGGACTGGGTTTGATATTTCATGTTTCATTACCAACACAAACATAAGGACATTCTTTCATCATTGTTCTGTGTTCGTGAATGCTGGAAATAATGTCACCATTGCATCTATTGTGCCTTGCATTGGACGTCTACTCACTGAGTCAAGGCGATACATATTTTACCGCACGTCTCTGCTCCTCTCTTAAGGCTTGGCACTCCTTGCGTTTGTCTATAATTTCGAGTTGGTCTTTCTTGATACCGTCACTCCACGGATGTGAATGATTCTATTCAAATCCGCACGCTTCTGTTTTCTGTCAGTGCTCCCAGTGTATGATTGTGAGCAATACCGCTTTCAGTTGTGCATTGTGTTCATTCACATTTCCACCCACTCCTTCATGTACCCTGTCTTCATATGTACCTTTCAAGTTCCATTACTCTTACTCTTTCCACCATCATTTATTTCTCTGTTTTTTCTTGTATGGCTGCTTCACGCCTCATTTTGAATTTCCTCTTTCGTGTCCACGTGTTTGGGGCAAGCACTTTAACGCATCACCAACATGTGTGTTTGTTGATGTCGATAAGCTTTTTTCAGCTTTGTCTGTCCATCATACAGCTATGATAATTCCTGGTTACATTAATGAGGTAGCAATACCCTGTAGATGGGGGAATATGACTGTAGACGGTGAGTCCCTCATTTTGTCAGTTAGTTGAATAACATGATGAATCAGGCGTTCACAGTCTGAGTTACACTGTTGTGGAAGACACGCAATCAGTGAATCGGCATCGTAGTCAGCCAGTCTGTTGTGATCATGGTCGGGATCCTTGATACAGAAGTCATTCATTTTGTCAAATAGATCAATAATGAATAAATTAGAGGTTGACATGTTTACTGTTACGATCTATAACATGTTCATTGAATAAATCAGTAAGATGGCTGGTCCGTTGAACTGTGATTGAGATCTATGGCAACACAGTTTTGAAATGGATTGCACAGGCACAAGACAACCATCTGAAGCAAAGGATTATAAACTTTGTGAGTGTAATTGGAATCGAAATCAGTGGACAGACATTTACAATCGTCTAAAGCGTGTTACAGCAAATGTAATTTTAAAGGAGAAAGGAATGAATTGGTGTGGAGCTCTGTGTCTCCAGCTTCAGATATCGAGCACGCCGCTTTGATTTTCTCTTTAGCTGAATCGGACAGGTTTTTGAAATATAATGTCATTTAAAAAGAAACAGAAGGATGACTTTACCATAAAAAATTTAAACGTTTACCGTCGATCCATTATTCAAAACTAAGGGTCAGGGGTCAAGGTCATGGCGGGACTCCTCGTTGCAGCCGCTGAGCTTCCCCCGTGCCAGGCCAACGAGTTCCGGTGTGGGGACGGCAGGTGCATTGACGCCAGGCGGCGCTGCGACAGGAGAGCGGACTGCGCTGATAGGTCTGACGAGGCCAATTGCCGTAAGTAGTCCAGGCCATCACCTTGACATTCGGAGAAAACAGGCATGGCTTCCATTGTGATGCAGTGCAAGGAGTCATCCCATCTCATCAATTGTGTGAACAATGATTGCCTTCTTTGGCCACTCGAGCAAACAAAAGTCGATTCTCTTGGATGCACGTGTAAAAGGGAGTCAACATATACATTGACCACTGCTGTCCGCCTTTGCCGCTGCTAATTAGGCACGCTTTTTGTGTGTGGAAAGTCATATCGCCCGTGCTGGCACCTTCGACTTTGCACGACCTTTGCTCGTCTATGCCGGTGTGCTCGGGTTCTTCAGGAGGAAATATATCGATCTTCTTTACGTACTGAAATGTATCATATGCTCTTTACTGGAACGTCTACAGGAAATTCGGGTTTTGCTTATGCATGATGCAGTTTTGCAAGATAGTGTGGATAAAGGAAGTGATTTCTGCAGTGTTCATTATTGTTTGTGTAATGAACGTCATATGTTTGGGTTTGTCTAGGACTGGAAACTGTTCACAAGTTATTATTGTAAGTCTGCACATGTTGTTTAGTTAGAGTTGGTTCGAGATATGTCTTCCTGCCCAAGTGTTGGTTCGAGATATGTCTTCCTTCCCATGTGCTGGTCTGAGATATGTCTTCCTTCCCAAGTGTTGGTTTGAGATATGTCTTCCTTCCCAAGTGCTGGTTTGAGATATGTCTTTCTTCCCAAGTGCTTGTTTGAGATATGTCTTCCTTCCCAAGTGCTGGTTTGAGATATGTCTTTCTTCCCAAGTGCTGGTTTGAGATATGTCTTCCTGCCCAAGTGTTGGTTCGAGATATGTCTTCCTTCCCAAGGGCTGGATTGAGATATGTCTTCCTTCCCAAGTGCTGTTTAAGATATGTCTTCCTTCCCAAGTGCTCTTTAAGATATGTCTTCCTTCCCAAGTGCTGTTTAAGATATGTGTTCCTTCCCAAGTGCTGGTTCGAGATGTCTTTCTTCCCAAGTGCTGGTTTGAGATATGTCTTCCTTCCCAAGTGCTGGTTTGAGATATTACTTCCTTCCCAAGTGCTGGTTTGAGATATTTCTTCCTTCCCAAGTGCTGGTTTGAGATATTTCTTCCTTCCCAAGTGCTGGTTTGAGATATTACTTCCTTCGCAAGTGCTGGTTTGAGATATTTCTTCCTTCCCAAGTGCTGGTTTGAGATATTACTTCCTTCGCAAGTGCTGGTTTGAGATATTACTTCCTTCGCAAGTGCTGGTTTGAGATATTTCTTCCTTCCCAAGTGCTGGTTTGAGATATGTCTTCCTTCCCAAGTATTAGTTCGAGATATGTCTTCCATCCCAAGTATTAGTTTGAGATATTTCTTCCTTCCCAAGTGCTGGATTGAGGCCCAACGGCTTCACTACCACGTAGCCACCAGGTCTGAGATACCTCCGTTCAAGTGGTATCGTGGCATAATTAGGATTTCATCCTCGACATGATGTTGACAGTTTTCCCAAAACAGTCAAACCTGGAAAAGCTTTGTTTACAATACTGTGGCTATGCAAAGTGACCTCCAGTGCAGGCATGATCACGTGGCCTTACTTCGGACAAGGCAGCTTCAGGTACGTGGTGTTTCCTCACTGGAAAGGCCACCGACGATGAAAGGCTCAGTGCGCGAACATGATTTCAAAGCGCTTATGAAGGAAAGAAAAAATGTACTTCTATTTGCGATGGTCATTTTGGTTCCATTTATTTGGCATGTGCTGTTATTCACTTGGTCTCTGGATTTATTTATTACAACTTATTAAACGTATTCTGTGACGGACTAACCATGCCATAAACACATAACATGATGACATCTGATTTATCTCTGGTCATGACGAATTCAGGAGCAATCAGTAGTGCTTTGTTCGAGGGTTCTAGCTGCTGTGCTGTGTATCCTATCCACTGAGTTTTCCATCAGTAAGGTTCGTTTCGCTTGAGTTTACCGCGTGGTCTGCCTCTTCTTCGCCCACGAGGCTTGTTCTCAGCTTGCTTGAACCGATGTGTCGATGTCAATTGATTCCATGCCATGATTACTTCCATCCTGTTTGTTCATATTATTTCCGGGTCACGGTAATATGTACATTTGCCCAAATAATTTCGTGTTTGTATTCATTTACATGTACTTATTTTTCGACTTTGCATGATTATCTGTGAACGCGCATGTGTTCATTGTAAGTGCGTGACGTATATGTCAGCGTGTGCGCTCGCGTAGTCGTGCAAGTGTGTATGTGTGTGAAAGAGATATTATATGTCATGGTGTTTACTCTGGTATCACATTCAGGTTTTTTCTCTGAACAGTATTTAGCAAACATACTTTTTTTCTAACCTATCCTGTCACATGTATCTGTGTGTCAAAAACGACGTTTTGCCTGTGAAATATATATTTAGATCGCCAAGCATATACCGTGCACAGGTGGGTTTCGGGTGTGGAACGCGTGCAGCGAAAGGTAAATGCATATTGCAATGTCCTCTTCTATATTTGATAAAATATAATCATCTTATCAGTCTCTTTCAAGAAGATTCTTAAGCTTCCCCGTAAATTTGGAGGAAGAAAGTCTTCTCAGCGATAAGTTTTAGTGATTTAAAACATGTAGAAAGTGCCTCAGGGCCACACCAGACAATGTTTAGGCGGCTTTCCAATCAGGCAAACGACAGCCTCTTACTTGGCCTGTCAGAGGTCAGAGGTCATGACGGGACTTCCTATTTCAGCCACCGAGCCTCCCCCGTGCCAGGACAGCGAGTTTCGATGCGGGGATGGCAGCTGCCTCAATATTAGTCAGCGTTGTGATGGTCGTCCGGATTGTCGGGATAGGTCGGATGAAGCCAACTGCCGTAAGTAGCCTTGGCGACCAAAGTCAACAGTAGACGCTTCTGTCACCCCAACTTGGCCTCGTAGAAGATGGCGTAGGCTACTAGGGAGCTCTCTCCGTGCACAGTGTCTCTAACTGCTTGTGTCAGCCTTCCCGATGGCTGGTGTATGTTTAATGCACATGATCTGGGTCTGTTTCCTTGTAGACCAATGCTTTTGCAACGATTCTTCACACGATTCCTTCTTTAGTTCTGCTTTGGTTGATCCTGGTTGCCGGGACGCACTGCGTAGCATCGTCATAGTAGTTGCTTTCTCATAGGCTGTTCCTTCCTCACTTTGGTTTTGTGCTGTGCTGATTTCCTTTTGGAGACACACGATTTCAGCCTCTCTGTAGAAGCAATGTCCATCTACCCAGTATGTTTTCTCATTTTTTCGTGGAGAAATATCACAACCCGTAAGCGCTTAGTGATGTTTTTTTTACAAACTCTGAGATTTGACTCTCCTGCTCTCCCAAGTAATCCAACAGGGGAATTCCCTATTTTAAAAAGTGTATTAAGGACGCTTGTAGTGCGGTACGATATAGTAACAATACAAGGACGATTAATCTATTTCTACCGGAATTCTGCGTAGATGACATTCACATTTTGCCGTCCATGTCACTGCTGACTGCGCTCAATCTGTTCAAAGCTTCATCCAGCTGGGTTACTATATGTACGTTTTATCTGCAGTGACATTTTCCTACTTCAACGTAAATAGATTTTTACAAAGACGCATAGCTCGAGCGAATTGCTGACTTTTTACTTCCTCTTACTGAAACATTTTCCACAGTGTTCGCATTGAGCGTCTCTGTCAAGGAGGCCAAGACGTAGGATGAACCAGTGCCTTTGTTTTTCATGCTTTTTGTGATGTAGTAGATGTATTAACATAAATGATTTCCCCCCTTTGTTTCTATAAGGTCAGGATGCAACTACATACGTATGTTTCTGCTTAACGAGTTGTCTTTTACCAGAAATACTGAATGACCTTTCCCTTCGTGTCTACGTGCACTTCCTTGCAAACCATTTCTCTGTCGCATCTTCTGAAGAGACCCCTTTCCAACACCATCCACTAATACTGCGAAATGTTGCGCAGACTCACTGAATTATGACACGGTCATTTCTCAGTGTTAGTCTTTATTTTCTTTTGTGTTTTTTTTTGCTTGAGAAAACATTGTCCTAACTCTCTCTGTTATACTTGACTTCTACTGCAAAGTAGTTAGTCTAATCCAAACTATTTCCTCTCACACACGTTTTCTGAAGCTTTCGATCGCGTCTTGGATGCACGTGTAAAAGGGAGTCAACATATACATCGACCACTGCTGTTTGCCTTTGCCGCTGCTAATGAGGCACGCTTTTTGTGTGTAGAAAGTCATATCGCCCGTGCTGGCACCTTCGACTTTGCACGACCTTTGCTCGACTATGCCGGTGTGCGCGGGTTCTTCAGGATGAAATAACTCGATCTTCTTTATGTACTGAAATGTATCATATGCTCTTTACTGGAACGTCTACAGGAAATTCAGGTTTTGCTTATGCATGATGCAGTTTTGCAAGATAGTGTGGATAAAGGAAGTGATTTCTGCAGTGTTCATTATTGTTTGTGTAGTGAACGTCATATGTTTGGGTTTGTCTAGGACTGGAAACTGTTCATAAGTTATTATTGTAAATCTGCGTATGTTGTTTAGTTAGAGTTGGTTCGAGATATGTCTTCCTTCCCAAGTGTTGGTTCGAGATATGTCTTCTTTCCCAAGTGTTGGTTCGAGACATGTCTTCCTTCCCAAGTGCTGGTTTGAGATATGTCTTCCTTCCCAAGTGTTGGTTCGAGATATGTCTTCTTTCCCAAGTGTTGGTTCGAGACATGTCTTCCTTCCCAAGTGCTGGTTTGAGATATGTCTTCCTTCCCAAGTGTTGGTTCGAGATATGTCTTCCTTCCCAAGTACCCACCGCGTCTCCCTGCGCGATTCGTAAGAGGCGAATAAATAGGGTCATCCTGACTTGATTTGCGTTTACTCGATTCAAGCTGTTGTCGTGTTTAATGGCCTTACATAGCCTACAAAGGCTGATAGACCGTAAAACTCAACCCATCCATCCATCCATCCTTCCCAAGTGCTGGTTTGAGATATTTCTTCCTTCCCAAGTGCTGGATTGAGGGCCTACGGCTTGTCTACCACGTAGCCACCAGGACTGAGATAACTCCGTTCAAGTGGTATCGTGGCATAATTAAGATTTCATCCTCGACATGATGTTGACAGTTTTCCCAAAACAGTCAAACCTAGCGAAGCTTTGTTTACAATACTGTGGCTATGCAAAGTGACCTCCAGTGCAGGCATGATCACGTGGCCTTACTTCGGACAAGACAGCTCCAGGTAGGTGATATTATCTCACTGGAAAGGCCCGCCGACGATGAAAGGCTCAGTGCGCGAGCATGATTTCAAAGCGCTTATGAAGGAAAGAAAAAGAGTACTTGTATTTGCGATGGTCATTTTGGTTCCATTTATTTGGCATGTGCTGTTATTCACTTGGTCTCTGGATTTATTTTTTACAACTTATTAAACGTATTCTTTGACGGCCTAACCATGCCATAAACACGACGGATTTATCTCTAGTCATGACGAATTCAGGAGCGATCAGTACTGCTTTGTTCGAGGGTTCTAGCTGCTGTGCTGTGTATCCTCTCCACTGAGTTTTCCATCAGTAAGGTTTCCTTTCGCTTGAGTTTTCCGCGTGCTCTGCCTCTTTTTCGCCCATGAGGCTTGTTCTCAGCTTGCTTGAACCGATGTGTCGATGTCAATTGATTCCATGCCGAGGCTTGTTCTCAGCTTGCTTGAACCGATGTGTCGATGTCAAGTGATTCCATGCCGAGGCTTGTTCTCAGCTTGCTTGAACCGATGTGTCGATGTCAAGTGATTCCATGCCGAGGCTTGTTCTCAGCTTGCTTGAACCGATGTGTCGATGTCAATTGATTCCATGCCATGATTGCTTACATCCTGTTGGTTCATATTATTTCCGGGTCACGGTAATATGTACATTTGACCAAATATGTGTATCCTTTCGTGTTTGTATTCATTTACATGTACTTATTTTTCGACTTTGCATGATTATCTGTGAACGCGCATGTGTTCATTGTAACTGCATGTCGTATATGTCAGCGGGTGCGCTCGCGTAGTCGTGCAAGTGTGTATGTGTGTGTGAAAGAGATATTATATGTCATGGTGTCTACTCTGGTATCACATTCAGTTTTTTTTGTCTGAACAGTCTTTAGCAAACATACTTTTTTTTCTAACCTATCCAGTTAACCTGTATCTGTGTGACAAAAACGACGTTTTGCCTGTGAAACATATATTTAGATCGAAAAGCATATACCGTGCACAGGTGGGTTTCGGGTGTGGAACGCGTGCAGCGAAAGGTAAATGCATATTGCAATGTCCTCTTCTATATTTGATAAAATATAATCATCTTATCAGTCTCTTTCAAGAAGATTCTTAAGCTTCCCCGTAAATTTGGAGGAAGAAAGACTTCTCAGCGATAAGTTTTAGTGATTTAAAACATGTAGAAATTGCCTCAGGGCCACACCAGACAATGTTTAGCTGGCTTTCCAATCAGGCAAACGACAGCCTCTTACTTGGCCTGTCAGAGGTCAGAGGTCATGACGGGGCTCCCTATTTCAGCCACCGAGCCTCCCCCGTGCCAGGACAGCGAGTTTCGATGCGGGGATGGCAGCTGCCTCAATATTAGGCAGCGTTGTGATGGTCGTCCGGATTGTCGGGATAGGTCGGATGAAGCCAACTGCCGTAAGTAGCCTTGGCGACCAAAGTCAACAGTAGACGCTTCTGTCACCCCAACTTGGCCTCGTAGAAGATGGCGTAGGCTACTAGGAAGCTCTCCCCGTGCACAGTGTCTCTAACTGCTTGTGTCAGCCTTCCCGATGGCTGGTGTATGTTTAATGCACATGATCTGGGTCTGTTTCCTTGTACACCAATGCTTTTGCAACGATTCTTTACACGATTCCTTCTTTAGTTGTGCTTTGGTTGATCCTGGTTGCCGAGACGCACTGCGTAGCATCGTCATAGTAGTTGCTTTCTCATAAGCTGTTCCTTCCTCACTTTGGTTTTGTGCTGTGCTGGTTTCCTTTTGGAGATGATTTCACATCTTTTCAGCCTCTTTGTAGAAGCAATGTCCATCTACCCAGTATGTATTCACATTTTTTCGTGGAGAAATATCACCACCCGTAAGCGCGTAGTGGTGTTTTTTTTTTTACAAACTCTGAGAGTGGACTCTCCTGCTCTCCCAAGTAATCCAACAGGGGAATTCCCTTTTTTTTAAAGTGTATTAAGGACGCTTGTAGTGCGGTACGATATAGTAACAATACAAGGACGATTAATCTTTTTCTACCGGAATTCTGCGTAGATGACATTCACATTTTGCCGTTCATGTCACTGCTGACCGCGCTCGATCTGCTCAAAGCTGCATCCAGCTGTGTTACTATACGTACGTTTTATCTGCAGTGACATTTTCCTACTTCAACGTAAATAGATTTTTACAAAGACACTTAGCTCGAGCGATATGCTGACTTTTTACTTCCTCTTTCTGAAACATTTTCCACAGTGTTCGCATTGAGCGTCTCTGTCAACGAGGCCAAGACGTAGGATGAACCAGTGCCTTTGTTTTTCATGCTTTTTGTGGTGTAGTAGATGTATTAACATAAATGATTTCCCCCCTCCCTTTGTTTCTATAAGGTCAGGATGCAACTTCATACGTATGTTTCTGCTTAACGAGTTGTCTTTTACCAGAAATTCTGAATGACCTTTCCCTTCGTGTCTACGTGCACTTCCTTGCAAACCATTTCTCTGTCGCATCTTCTGAAGAGACCCCTTTCCAACACCATCCACTAATACTGCGAAATGTTGCGCAGACTCACTGAATTATGACACGGTCATTTCTCAGTGTTAGTCTTTATTTTATTTTGTGTTTTTTCTTGAGAAAGAAATTGTCCTAACTCTCCCTTTTATACTTGACTTCAACTGCAAGGTAGTTCGTCTAATCCAAACTATTTCCTCTCACACACGTTTTCTGAAGCTTCCTATCCCGTCTTGGATGCACGTGTAAAAGGGAGTCAACATATACATCGACCACTGCTGTTCGCCTTTGCCGCTGCTAATGAGGCACGCTTTTTGTGTGTAGAAAGTCATATCGCCCATGCTGGCACCTTCGACTTTGCACGACCTTTGCTCGACTATGCCGGTGTGCTCGGGTTCTTCAGGATGAAATATCTCGATCTTCTTTACGTAAAGTAATGTATCATAGGCTCTTTACTGGAAAGTCTACAGGAAATTCGGGTTTTGCTTATGCATGATGCAGTTTTGCAAGATAGTGTGGATAAAGGAAGTGATTTCTGCAGTGTTCATTATTGTTTGTGTAGTGAACGTCATATGTTTGGGTTTGTCTAGGACTGGAAACTGTTCATAAGTTATTATTGTAATTCTGCTTATGTTGTTTAGTTAGAGTTGGTTCGAGATATGTCTTCCTTCCCAAGTGTTAGTTTGAGATATGTCTTCCTTCCCAAGTTCTGGTTTGAGATGTCTTCCTTCCCAAGTGCTGGTTTGAGATATGTCCTCCTTCCCAAGTGCTGGTTTGAGATATCTCTTCCTTCCCAAGTGCTGGTTTGAGATATATCTTCCTTCCCAAGTGTTGGCTTGAGATATGTTTTCCTTCCTAAGTGCTGGTTTGAGATATGTATTTATTCCCAAGTGCTGATTTGAGATATTACTTCCTTCCCAAGTGCTGGTTCGAGATAGGTCTTCTTTCCCAAGTGCTGGTTTGAGATATGTCTTCCTTCCCAAGTGTTGGTTCGAGATATGTCTTCCTTCCTAAATTCTGGTTTGAGATATGTCTTCCTTCCCAAGTACCCACCGCGACTCCCTGCGCGATTCGTAAGAGGCGAATAAATAGGGACACCATGACTTGATTTGCATTTACTCGATTCAAGCGATTGTCGTGCTGAATGGCCTTACATAGCTTACAAAGTCTGATAGACCGTAAAACTCAATCCATCCATCCATCCATCCTTCCCAAGTGCTGGTTGGAGATATTTCTTCCTTCCCAAGTGCTGGATTGAGGGCCAACAGCTTGTCTACCTCGTAGCCACCAGGACTGAGATAACTCCATTCAAGTGGTATCGTGGCATAATTAGGATTTCATCCTCGACATGATGTTGACAGTTTTCCCAAAACAGTCAAACCTGGCGAAGCTTTGTTTACAATAATGTGGCTATGCAAAGTGACCTCCAGTGCAGGCATGATCACGTGGCCTTACTTCGGACAAGACAGCGCCAGGTAGGTGATGTTTCCTCATTGGAAAGGCCACCGACGATGAAAGGCTCAGTGCGCGAGCATGATTTCAAAGCGCTTATGAAGGAAAGAAAAAGAGTACTTAAATGTGCGATGTTCATTTTGGTTCCATTTATTTGGCATGTGCTGTTATTCACTTGGTCTCTTGATGTATTTTTTACAACTTATTAAACGTATTCTTTGACGGCCTAACCATGCCATAAACACATAACATGATGACGGCTGATTTATCTCTGGTCATGACGAATTCAGGAGCAATCAGTAGTGCTCTGTTCGAGGGTTCTAGCTGCTGTGCTGTGTATCCTCTCCACTGAGTTTTCCATCAGTAAGGTTTCTTTCGCTTGAGTTTTCCGCGTGGTCTGCCTCTTCTTCGCCCATGAGGCTTGTTCTCAGCTTGCTTGAACCGATGTGTCGATGTCAATTGATTCCATGCCGAGGCTTGTTCTCAGCTTGCTTGAACCGATGTGTCGATGTCAATCGATTCCATGCCGAGGCTTGTTCTCAGCTTGCTTGAACCGATGTGTCGATGTCAATTGATTCCATGCCGAGGCTTGTTCTCAGCTTGCTTGAACCGATGTGTCGATGTCAATTGATTCCATGCCGAGGCTTGTTCTCAGCTTGCTTGAACCGATGTGTCGATGTCAATTGATTCCATGCCGAGGCTTGTTCTCAGCTTGCTTGAACCGATGTGTCGATGTCAAGTGATTCCATGCCGAGGCTTGTTCTCAGCTTGCTTGAACCCATGTGTCGATGTCAATTGATTCCATGCCGAGGCTTGTTCTCAGCTTGCTTGAACCGATGTGTCGAGGTCAAGTGATTCCATGCCGAGGTTTGTTCTCAGCTTGCTTGAACCCATGTGTCGATGTCAATTGATTCCATGCCGAGGCTTGTTCTCAGCTTGCTTGAACCCATGTGTCGATGTCAATTGATTCCATGCCGAGGCTTGTTCTCAGCTTGCTTGAACCGATGTGTCGATGTCAATTGATTCCATGCCGAGGCTTGTTCTCAGCTTGCTTGAACCCATGTGTCGATGTCAAGTGATTCCATGCCGAGGCTTGTTCTCAGCTTGCTTGAACCGATGTGTCGATGTCAATTGATTCCATGCCGAGGCTTGTTCTCAGCTTGCTTGAACCGATGTGTCGATGTCAATTGATTCCATGCCGAGGCTTGTTCTCAGCTTGCTTGAACCGATGTGTCGATGTCAATTGATTCCATGCCGAGGCTTGTTCTCAGCTTGCTTGAACCCATGTGTCGATGTCAAGTGATTCCATGCCGAGGCTTGTTCTCAGCTTGCTTGAACCGATGTGTCGATGTCGATTGATTCCATGCCGAGGCTTGTTCTCAGCTTGCTTGAACCCATGTGTCGATGTCAAGTGATTCCATGCCGAGGCTTGTTCTCAGCTTGCTTGAACCGATGTGTCGATGTCAAGTGATTCCATGCCGAGGCTTGTTCTCAGCTTGCTTGAACCCATGTGTCGATGTCGATTGATTCCATGCCGAGGCTTGTTCTCAGCTTGCTTGAACCGATGTGTCGATGTCGATTGATTCCATGCCATGATTGCTTACATCCTGTTGGTTCATATTATTTCCGGGTCACGGTAATATGTACATTTGACCAAATATGTGTATCCTTTCGTGTTTGTATTCATTTACATGTACTTATTTTTCGACTTTGCATGATTATCTGTGAACGCGCATGTGTTCATTGTAAGTGCATGTCGTATATGTCAGCGTGTGCGCTCGCGTAGTCGTGCAAGTGTGTATGTGTGTGTGAAAGAGATATTATATGTCATGGTGTCTACTCTGGTATCACATTCAGTTTTTTCTCTGAACGTTCTTTAGCAAACATACTTTTTTTCTAACCTATCCAGTCAACCTGTATCTGTGTGACAAAAACGACGTTTTGCCTGTGAAACATAGATTTAGATCGAAAAGCATATACCGTGCACAGGTGGGTTTCGGGTGCGGAACGCGTGCAGCGAAAGGTAAATGCATATTGCAATGTCCTCTTCTATATTTGATAAAATATAATCATCTTATCAGTCTCTTTCAAGAAGATTCTTAAGCTTCCCCGTAAATTTGGAGGAAGAAAGTCTTCTCAGCGATAAGTTTTAGTGATTTAAAACATGTAGAAAGTGCCTCAGGGCCACACCAGACAATGTTTAGCTGGCTTTCCAATCAGGCAAATGACAGCCTCTTACTTGGCCTGTCAGAGGTCAGAGGTCATGACGGGACTTCTTATTTCAGCCACCGAGCCTCCCCCGTGCCAGGACAGCGAGTTTCGATGCGGGGATGGCAGCTGCCTCGATATTAGTCAGCGTTGTGATGGTCGTCCGGATTGTCGGGATAGGTCGGATGAAGCCAACTGCCGTAAGTAGCCTTGGCGACCAAAGTCAACAGTAGACGCTTCTGTCACCCCAACTTGGCCTCGTAGAAGATGGCGTAGGCTACTAGGGAGCTCTCTCCGTGCACAGTGTCTCTAACTGCTTGTGTCAGCCTTCCCGATGGCTGGTGTATGTTTAATGCACATGATCTGGGTCTGTTTCCTTGTAGACCAATGCTTTTGCAACGATTCTTCACACGATTCCTTCTTTAGTTGTGCTTTGGTTGATCCTGGTTGCCGAGACGCACTGCGTAGCTTCGTCATAGTAGTTGCTTTCTCATAGGCTGTTCCTTCCTCACTTTGGTTTTGTGCTGTGCTGGTTTCCTTTTGGAGATGATTTCACACGATTTCAGCCTCTCTGTAGAAGCAGTGTCCATCTACCCAGTATGTATTCTCATTTATTCGTGGAGAAATATCACCACCCGTAAGCGCGTAGTGGTGTTTTTTTTTTTTTACAAACTCTGAGAGTGGACTCTCCTGCTCTCCCAAGTAATCCAACAGGGCCCGTATTCACAACGGCGATTTATCGGCGATTTATTTTAACTCCGATTTATCTCTAAACTCAGACGATTCCAACTGCCTGTTCCGCTCTCCCTTGGCTGGAAACCAGTATATATAGCAAAGCGCAACCTAGGATCCTCTGACGAGCGTACCTTATCTAACCGATCAAGATAACGCGGGGCTAGGGGATAAATCGAGTGTTAAAAAGATAAATCGCCGTTGTGAATACGGGCCCAGGGGAATTCCCTATTTTAAAAAGTGTATTAAGGACGCTTGTAGAGAGGTAGATATAGTAACAATACAAGGACGATTAATCTTTTTCTACCGGAATTCTGCGTAGATGACATTCACATTTTGCCGTCCATGTCGCTGCTGACTGCGCTCGATCTGCTCAAAGCTGCATCCAGCTGTGTTACTATACGTACGTTTTATCTTCAGTGACATTTTCCCCCTTCAACGTAAATATATTTTTACAAAGACACTTAGCTCGAGCAAATTGCTGACTTTTTACTTCCTCGTTCTGAAAAATGTTCCACAGTGTTCGCATTGGGCGTCTCTGTCAAGGAGGCCAAGACGTAGGATGAACCAGTGCCTTTGTTTTTCATGCTTTTTGTGATGTAGTAGATGTATTAACATAAATGATTTCCCCCCCTTTGTTTGTATAAGGTCAGGATGCAACTACATACGTATGTTTCTGCTTAACGAGTTGTCTTTTACCAGATATACTGAATGATCTTTCCCTTCGTGTTTACGTGCACTTCCTTGCAAACCATTTCTCTGTCGCATCTTCTGAAGAGACCCCTTTCGAACACCATCCACTAATACTGCGAAATGTTGTACAGACTCACTGAATTATGACACGGTCATTTCTCAGTGTTAGTCTTTATTTTATTTTGTTTTTTGCTTGAGAAAGAAATTGTCCTAACTCTCCCTGTTATACTTGACTTCTACTGCAACGTAGTTCGTCTAATCCAAACTATTTCCTCTCACACACGTTTTCTGAAACTTTCGACCTCGTCTTGCATTCAGTGACGGATAGCATGACATTTTCCTTCTTTATCCATCCCTGGGGCAACAATGTAGCTTGCATGCTGGTTACTGGACTTCATGCCTGTATCTAAATGGTTTATGGCGGATAATGGACTCTGTCGTAAGCTCTCATCCAGTGGCTGCAGTTGCATGCGATGGGTGCGTCTGTTGTCCGAGATAGTTTAACAGTAGTATCTAGTCACAATGTTCAGTCGTCCTCCTGATCATTCGCACAAGAAACTCATTGCTTCTAGCAGCAATGTGATGGAACAGGCGTGTGCTCTGCATGCTCGAGAACATTGTCACTTATTTTCAGGATTACAGCATTTTTCACCATCAACCTCGGGGATCTGCCAGACCGTCGTAGAGGTCATCATCGGCAAGGGTGTAGTCTGGCCGTGGTAGTGCATGCGTAACCCGGCAGTCTTGATTTTCAGCATTCCGACCGAGGTGCAGACTGGACGAGTTCCAGTGCGGGACTGGTCATTGTCTGGACAGGCGACGCCGGTGCGACCGCATCCCGGACTGTCCAGACCAATCGGACGAGCGGGGTTGCCGTAAGTAGGCACCGGGATCGGAAGCACGTCAGCGCCGATCCCTGGTTCTCCAGACAGTCCCAAAGGCCAGGACTGAGGTCTGGACCTGCAGGCATGAAAAGCTGCCAGCCTGCGGTGTCCTGCAGAGGAGGGATGGCGTGGGCAGAAGTGATGGTGGAAGTTTGAATAGTCTTGAGCAAGACTTATCATTAGATGCTGGACATTTTCATGTTATCAATGATCATCCTTTGATTAAATTAAACAGTTCCTCGGTAAATTTTTGGAAACTTTGAACGACAGGTACATTGTGATTTTGCATAAAACGGAGAAGGAAAAAACGATAGTTTACCGAGATGAACGTGTTTCGATTAATGTCAGCGTCAATTTGAACACAACTCGTGAAATGGCACGGCTTGGTTTTTGGACACAGCTATGGCATTCCTTGAATACCGATAAACTCATATTTTTGGAAAATATTTTATAAGAGAGCAGATGAACACGTGAAACATATTTGCAACATAGTTTGTCCTAACGTCCACTGTTACTTAAGGAACATCTTCTGTTCATCTGTAAGAATTTTAATTGTAAGCCACCAAAGCGCCATCCCACCCTCCTCTCCTATACTGTCCGCTGAGCAGAGGGTTCCATGAAAGCGTGCTAAGACGAAGAGATCCCTCTACTCTACGCACGGACTTTGCTTGGACCGTCGTTTAAACGGTCACACTGCTGCAGCTTGCAGGCTGTAAAAGAGGGATGCTACGTGTCCCGTGGCGCTCTGGTCTGAGCCAAGACTCGCTACCTCTGCACAACGTGTTCCCGTGGCGTGTCCAGGCTGCATTGTTGTTTTGCTACATTGTTGCCGCGCGTGCGTTTCATAACGCCCAAATGGTTGTGTCAACGTTGCGCTGTCACAAGGAACTGACATGATCATTGCGATGTATGATGTATCGTGTTCCTCTAAAGCTGGCTTCTTACAAAGACGACTGATCCAACGTAACTCGTTTGTAATCACCTGGACAGGTGAAAGTTTATGTTGATGAAGACGTTGTTTTTCGGCATTGCCTGTCTTTAGACTAAGAATGAAGATGCACCAATGGGAAAAAATCCTTTGTCAAAAGATCTAATGTTCCTTGTGAAAAATGTCATGACACAAATCATTTTGCTTCACTAACGATGCAATTGATGCTTCAGTTTTAAATAATGATCGTTCACTCGGAGTATATTTCTTCTCAATAAATAATATTACGTAAGAATAATACTAGCTTTACACACCAGAAAAAGACCGAACATCAACGAATCCTGAAAAGTAATAGAAAACGTGTCTTGTAAAAGTCTCCTCTTCGTGTGAAAGACCACAAATTCGTGGGGGGAAATCTGTTTAAGTATTTGTTTTCCAATATTTTTGCTTTTGTCATCTGTGATATTATCAACATCTCTAAGTTGATCTTTCACCAACACCTAACGGGTGATAGGTAGATATGAAATATGTATATTTCTGTCCAGAAGATATTTCTGTTTAGTGCTAACTTACTGCTGTAAGTATTAATCGTTGCTTTATTAACCTTCCATATGCTCATCCTGGTTTTTGTGAAGAGACGCTAGGATATAACCATTTTGCAGATGTTAAACATGTGCTGTTTTGACTGTTAAAACTTGACATTATACATATGTAAACTCATGTAAGTTAACTGAAACCGATCTCTGCATAATGCATTTTAAAGTAAGACATGTATGTGTTGCTTACTGTAGTATGCTGTAATGCATTTCATGTGGGCTGTAATGCATTTCATGTGGGCGATGCATTGAAACATGGTGTCTGAATGTTGAAACCAAGCCTGTCGTTAAAAAAACAGAAAGTCATATGGCGCTGATGTTGCGCCGTTCGTTTCGTTGTTCGCTGGGTGGGTCACAGCGAGGGTATGTCGCAGTTTTATATGACTGTGTATGCATTGTGAAAGCTCAGAATGTGTGTCGTTTTTTTACAGTGTCACCTGTGTCACATTGTGCTTTCTTTCTTTTTTCTCCTGGTGACCCAGAGAAACTGTTTTGCTGCTTGATTGTGTCAGCCTAACCGTCAAAGCGACAGCCACTGTGTTCGCTGTTTTGCTGCTTGATTGTGTCAGCCTAACCGTCAAAGCGACAGCCACTGTGTTCGCTGTTTTGCTTGAAGTGCTGCAACATGCTACGGATCTAACTTGCTTTATTTTCAGCTTTTCTCAACGTTTCATATTTGACACACTTTTGGGTTGTTTTGCAATGGAGCAAGGTGGATTGACAATGTATACGCCACATATTTGGAGCGTTTTCAGGAATTAATGTGCAATACTTTTCACGTTTCAGTGTTGGGCCTAACACGAAATGCTAATGTTGATTACATGCATGTTTAGTGTTAAAAGAAAACCCACATAGTATGCATTTTACTCGGAATAAAATTGATTATGGCGGTTTTCTTTTGCACTTTCGGAAAATAGTGTTAGGCATAATGAGACTGCTTTTTAGGTTTTAGTGGTTAACGTTCATAAAATGTTTTCGCTAAACGACTTACCAGCGATTTTCAATGGACAAATTTTGCTTGTTACCGGTGTATTTTTCATTGAGCTTCTGTATGGGTTAATGGATCCACAACGTGTTTGTGTCTTTGAGACATGTAATTCCGCACAATGCACTGTTTTCCACAATCTTTTCACCATAAACCAGTTCACGTTGGAATGATATGACTAAAATGATGTGCTTTTCTATTCGTTTATACTAATTTGTCTTAATGCCACTGATGACATTGTATTGTATCTCTTCATATTTACTTTTGATCCTACTCCATTCCAATGCATAACATGACAACAGTTTATTCAAACGTGTAAAATTCAGATACACATAGCCAACTTTGTAAGTAATGTGAATGATGAAGTCGTTGGTGTCATACATGAAGTGTATGAGATGCGATGATTGTTTTTTATTACAACAAATAACAGACGATCTTTCTCTCTGGAAATTCACCGTGCTCATTACTTGCGTCGCTATGGGCAATGGTTGCTATAGCGACTAAGAGTCGAGGCGGCCATGTTTTGACATGACGTTCCTTCACTTTGCAGCATGCCGCACGGACGAGTTCACGTGCGTGTCAGACGGTCGGTGCCTGCCCCTCTATGCCAAGTGCAACAGGCAGGCCGATTGCACTGACGGCAGCGACGAGGCCAACTGTGGTAAGCACAGGGAGATAGACGTGCAGATCCTTCCGTCTTTGGACTGATTCAGCAACTACATCTAGAGGAGAATTTAACTGGATCGATTGGTGGATGGATGGATGGATGGATGGATGGATGGATGGATGGATGGATGGATGGATGGATGGGTGGAT
>JAWQFJ010015241.1:95000-105000 GCA_034096865.1 Theodoxus fluviatilis | reverse complement strand
ATTCATTTATTCGTTCGTTCGTTCATTTGTTCATTCTTTCGTTCATTCATTCATTCATTCATTCATTCGTTCGTTCATTTATTTTGACTCATCCATCCATCCGTCCATCCATTCGATCTGACCGCGTTCTTTGCTCCGAAGCCGCTGCCCGCCCGAGCCCAGGACGTGGACGGCATTTTGAGGCTGACCTACGTCACTCTGGACGATGCTGGGAACTACACGTGCACCGCCCTCTCCAACCTCGGACAGTTTCAGGCTTCGGTGCGTCTGGCGGTGGACAGAGGTGAGCGCAGCATAGGCAGCTCCTGATGAAGGTGAGCAGGCAAGTGCCCAACTCTGGAGTGACACGTCGCTCAGCCAACGAGCAGTTGCCACTGGAGAGGAACATTTCGCCCGAACAGGGACGTGTGCACTGCAAACGGGAATAGATATCATCATTAGCTTCTTCAGGAAGAAATGATCATCAGCGGGTTGTCTCGGACAATTGCGCGCATGTACCAACGCACGTGTACACGAACGCACTTACACCACACACCCACGCAACCCTTCCGAAATATTTATGAGGACAATATAGTAAACGATACTGATGAAAGTTTATAAATAGAGCAGAATAAAGCATGATTGGCCGCCTGGGCCCGTATTCACAACGGCGATTTATCTTTTTAACACTCGATTTATCCCCTAGCCCCGCGTTATCTTGATCGGTTAGATAAGGTACGCTCGTCAGAGGATCCTAGGTTGCGCTTTGCTATATATACTGGTTTCCAGCCAAGGGAGAGCGGAACAGGCAGTTGGAATCGTCTGAGTTTAGAGAAAAATCGGAGTTAAAATAAATCGCCGATAAATCGCCGTTGTGAATACGGACCCTGGATTTATTAACTCTTCAATTTCCTCATTGAAGTCATGTTGGGTCAGTTCCTTAGTGATTGAAGTAAGTCGTGTCGGATCAGTTCCTTAGTGCCTGAAGTCGCTAGAGTTTTCATTACAGCGCTACAGCCTCGAATTCTCTTCTTGCAGTGGGTCCCCCTGTGGGGCCTGGAACTGGAACTGGTGCCTGTCTTCGGGAGGAAGCCACCTGCTCCAACGGCCAGTGCATTCCACGTGACTACCTGTGTGACGGCGAACAGGACTGTTCAGATGGCTCTGACGAGACCAACTGCAGTACGTGCACGCAGACGCCTGATGAAATAAATTCTGTGTAAAGCCCATTGATTAGATATACGGACTGTATTTGTCTTTGTCATCCAGACCATACGAGTATTCATGCATGCCAGTCATCCTTTGGGACTTTTTCTCACCTTTTGTCTGTCACAGATTTCAGCTTTATTTCAACTGCTCTGGTTTACCATCCATCACTCTGCCCATTCAATTGTATTCCACCCCATTCCCAATGTTTTATTTCTTCCTTATCTGTCTGTCTGTCTGTCTGTCTGTCTGTCTGTCTGTCTGTCTGTCTTTCTGTCTTTCTTTCTATCTCTGACTTTCTTTCTATCTCTGTCTTTCTTTCTATCTACATGTGTGTTTCCACTCTACACGGAACTTCTCACGCTCTGTCTACAGACGTTCCTCTTCCGTGCGAGCCGAACGAGTTCCGATGCGCCAATGGACGCTGCTCCCTGAAGATCTGGAGGTGCGATGGAGACAACGACTGTGGCGATGGATCTGACGAAACCAACTGCCGTAAGTTGTCGTCAATTTGGTCCGTTTGCTAGATGATGTATAAGTATTTTCTTGTCGCCATTTTGACCTTACCACTCCTTTGCAGAGTATATAACATGACTCAAAATTTCTGTTTACATAGTTAAGTGCCATTTGATAGTCTTTGAGTTGATGGGCAAACATGTGAGAGAAAAAAAATTTGTTCATATTTGTTGGATTTAATTCTATTTGATTTGAATTAATTCTATTTTCATGTATTGAAGTAGGTTCCGTTTTACATCATTTTATTCTAATTTGATTTGATGTTGTGATTTTATTTCAAGAATGTTATTTTGTCCTACAGCCACCAGGGAGCCAGGCGCTCCGTGCCGGGCGGACGAATACCAGTGTATGGGCGGAGACCAGTGCATCCCCCAGTCCTACCAGTGTGACGGGGAGATCGACTGCCAAGACCGCTCAGACGAGATCGGATGCGGTAGGTGCCTGTTCTCTGTTGCCTTTGGCTGGCTTTATTACTCAAGCCTCTTCTTAATTGACAAATCAATCTTGGTTAATATTCTTCAAGTCTTGGCAAATAACTTCTTGGCAAACATGAACAAGAATTCGGCAAATATTCCTCTAAGTCTTGGCAAATACTTAGTTTTTTAATAGCTTGACGAAACCAAGCCAAGATCTCGCAAACAAAGGACATTTGCAATATAGCATCGATCGGCACCATGCCCATACCGTAAATGTGCAATGCCTGTAAATGTAAACAAAGGGAGATATTTTTTCCGCCATTGTGCCCTGAGGTTATCTCACGCATATATCGCGCCAGTAGCTATTGGCATTACCTGTCGAGCCAGTATCCCATGTCTTGGCAAATATGTGCCAAGTCTTGGCGAAAACCAAATAAAAACCGGAACACGACCAAATATTCAGCGAATATATCCCAAGAACCGGCAAATTTTGACCGACTACGTGGCCAGTATTTACCAAGCTTGGCAAAGACCAGTTTAGAACCGGCTTTAGCGCGTTGGAACATTTTTTTAACTAAAGCTTCGCCCTTGTTCGAAGAAGGTAGAAAGTCAGTTATAAAACAATAATACTGCAGGGTCTGTTGTAAAGATTACTCAATCTGCGAGCAAAAGTGTGCTCTTAAAATCGTCAAGAACTTGTTGATTGTTTAGTATCACGTGTATGACTAAATACCAACATCTTTGTTGTGACCGATGCAATCAATAATCATCGTCAGACGCCAGCTGAATTGAGTAATGCAAGCGTTATCTCTCACTGAATAGTTGTAACACGATCTTAATGAAAACCTAACATGTTACGAACCAGTATTTTAACATCGACATTCAGATGGGACACGAACTCGGCAACATTATACCAATGATACTCACTCTCTTCTTCCTTTGTTTCTTCTTCAGCTGCTCCAACCATTGTCAGCCCTCCCGTGCCCAACGTTGATGTGGAGATAGGCGGCTCCTTCACCATCGTGTGCGAGGCCGTGGGTGTGCCCACTCCCCTCATCACCTGGCGTCTCAACTGGGGCAACATCCCCCGTGGCGAGAGAGTCACCGTCACCAGCGATGACGGACGCGGCACTCTGACCATCAGAAACGTGGTGATGGAAGACTCCGGAGCCTACACTTGTGAAGCTCTCAACAACAAGGGCAGCATCTTTGCAGTGCCCGACGCCATCATCATCGTCAGACGTGAGTAGGGCTGGGTGAGGTTTTAGAAGTTTAGATTCGAACAAAAGCTAAAGGATTTGGAGAACGATATTGTGTCTGTGGTATTATGGACGTCTCAAAGGAAAAAAAAGCAAGGGGTGCAATGGGTCGTAGACCCTTCGTCAGGAAGAACGTGCGAGTGTGGCCATGGTTTTCTGTGTGGCTGAGGAAGCCAGTGAAGTGACTGAAGCTGTGAAAGTGAGTTTTCTCTATGTAATGTTATTGCTGTGCCTGACTAAATCATTATTGTCACACGCGAGTTGAAGTGAGCGAGGTCTTCAGAGGTGGTTTTGAATCTGAGTTACTTTGAACAAAACTACAAAATAAATTGATACTGTGATGGGATGTATGTGTTACTTTGCTACGGAGTGATCACTGTCAGTTGTTTAGTTTGTGGAGTAAGTAACAGGAAAAGTGCCATTCGATATCATCATCGTCAGATGTGACTATGCCTATGGGTTGGAGAGGTACCAGTGCTAGGAACAAGCCAAGAATAATGTCACACCTTTCTGATACATGAGTTGACACCTTGTATACAGTTGCGTGTAGTCGACTTCTGGCAGTTGTTTTATTCTCTCACTCTCGAAAGTTGGCCGTCGAGGCGACTAGTATTTTGAGTATCTGGCTGATGAACTAGATCTTTTGGATTTTTCAGTGAGCTAGTGAGTTCTCCAGTAATCATTTCATTTCTTCTTTTCTGCAGATTCAAAGGGCGTGTGCCAACCTCCCAGGTTCAACTTCGGTGCCAGGGTTCAGGACGAGTGTGTCAGGTGCTTCTGCTTTGGGCACACCCAGACCTGCTATAGCAGCAACCTGCAGATCTCGCAGGTGGGGGCTTGGTTCAAGCTGATGTCGGAATAGTCTGTATTACATGTGTTGACCTATTGTTTTAAGTCCTAATCAAGTACTTTGACAGACGAGGATGAGGAACAAGAGCAGCAGCAGCAGCAGTTGGAGAAGGAAGAGGAGCTCTGAAGTGTATTGTAGAGCAAACTGCCACAAACATTCCTGGTGCATCGGTCATCAGACTAGCCATCACCCATCTGTAGTTGCACACATATATGTACATACATTATAAAGCACGGACAGATAAGGCACATCGGTACACGCGCTTACAAGCACTGTCGCCATCCAACGAGGAGCATGTTTCATAGCTAAGACTTAGAGAGCTCATCATTTTTCATTATAATGTCATTCCCTTCAAAGATAATCATCCGTCTCCTGTTAAGGTCAACCAATGTAATGTACGAGCATGTATGCATCGCCCAAATGGAAACTCTGTGACGCTATACATTAAAGAGCTTGCCGTCTTCCTGGTAAATTGCAAGGTAGTCATGCCACCATAATCGGTCTCTCTCTTTGCAGGTCACAATGGGCAACCAGATTCAGCTGGTCCAGAGGGCTAACCTCCTGCCCGTTGAGGCTGGTTTCATCCAGTACCTGCCTACACAGCGACAGTGGTTAGTTCGGGACTTCAACCGCGCCATCCCGCCGGGCTCCTACTACTGGTCCCTGCCTCAGCAGTTCCTCGGCAACCAGGTGCGTACTGCCTGCTCAGGTATAGCTTTGTACGGCAAGGATGACTTTGGCAGTTGGGAGGCATTAGACTTAGGAAATGCAGCATGCAAAGATGTTAGTTAAAGACTTTGTTAGATACATGTAGATATTTAGGCTTTTCAGAACGATCATCGTGGGTCGATCCTAAATGTGAATGGAAGAAGACCTGATGGTGTTGCTGGAAAAGTATAATATTGTCATGCTTAATGATACTATGACAAAGTTTTTGTTGTAGTCTTTTATCATATTGTTTTCTGACACATGCTTCCTTTTTTTCCCAACAAGATTTAGTGGTAGGGGTTTGTCGTTATTTTGTTTTGTTTTGTTTTTTCTGAGAATATCCATCGACATAAATTTTCAATCTGGTGCCCATCGGAAGCTGTAAAAAAATAATGTTTGTGCGGTTCCTGATGACAGCATTTAGTAGAGAATTTGAGCATTTTTTTTATTGTGTCGGATGTTAGGCATGTGTAAGCAACAGTAAGCTGACCGTTGTTGTATTCTTCGAACAATCGCTTCCAAGATGTCTCCTTATTCCAGATTAACGAGAAACTATCGAGTGTAGCCCGCTAAGATAAGAATTGCCATTCATAATATGCATATAGTTGCTAATTCATTAACAATCTTGACATATTCATTCATGTGGCTCTCTGCAGTCTCAGATGACATTTTCACGGATATAAAATGCCAATGTTCATTGAGGTAAATTTTTTCATCTGACCTTTCAAATAAACAACTTTTCTATCCAGCTGGGCAGCTATGGAGGAGAGCTGAAGTATCAGATCCTCTACGAGATTGTCAGCGGACTGCCCTTCCCTACCTCTGACATAGATGTCATCATCAGCGTGAGTATGCATGACTTACATTTCATGTCTCGATCAAGGATCATACCTGTGACACTTACAGACACGTACTTTTTTTAATCAGAATACATTTTTGTTGAAATACACCCGTAATGCCCTCTTTTCATTGTTCATTGTGAAAAACGGTGGAACGATATTTTTCCTCATGTATCTTGTTCTTAATGCAATGCAATATTCAGCTTTGGGACGATATGATGATTTAGTTTTGTGCTACAAGTTCTGGCACAGCCTGTTTTATGAGTTCTTTGTTAGCAGTGGTGTTCTTTGTTTCCAGGGCAACGGGCTGACTCTGTACCACCGCCATGACCCCATCCTTCCGTCCTTCGCGACCAGCATGACGGTACCGCTCAAGGAGGTGAGAGAGCGGAGCAGATCTGACTTCTGTTGTATACTCTTGTGGTCTGAAAATGATGTCATTTGTTGTTGGCTTCCCCTAAATTTTGTGACTGATTTGAAAGGCCAATTCTACTTCCTCTAACATGCCATATTTTGTAGCATTTTGGCCTTTGACCTGTTTTGTTGTGAGTCCTTAGAAAAGATAACCACATAATACGACAAAGACTGCAAATGAAACTTGACTCGAGGAAGTCGTTTGTAACCAGCAAAATGTTTTGCATTTGGACGACTGAAGGCAGTACATGTCAAAACCAATTGAACAAGAGATCTGCATGAGAGGGCGGAACAAAGCGCATTTAGCTGAGGGAGAGTTGGGTTTTCCCTACAGAATGCTTGGGAGGCCAGCGAGAACATGCGTCGAGGAGACACTCCCATCTCACAGTATGCCTCCAGGGAGAATCTCATGATGGTCCTGGAGAACGTTACCTCCATCCTCATCAGAGCTACCTATGACAACGCCCAGACCTTAGTCAGGTGTGTGTGTGTGTGTGTGTGCGTGCGTGCGTGCGTGCATGCGTGCGTACGTGCGTGTGTGTGTGTTTTACTATGTCTTTACATCTGTATTTCTCTAGATCTCTGTGTGTCTTACATTGCCCCCTCCCTCTTCTCTCGCTGGCTACCTGGCTACCTGGCTGGCTGGGTGGCTACCTGGCTACCTGGCTGGCTGGCTGGCTACCTGGCTACCTGGGTGGCTACCTGGCTGGCTGGCTGGCTACCTGGCTACCTGGCTGGCTGGCCGGCCGGCCGTCCCTCCCCCCGTCCCTCCCCCCCTCCGTCCGTCCGTCCGTCGTCTGTCTGTCTGTCTGTCTGTCTGTCTGTCTGTCTGTCTGTCTGTCTGTCTGTCTGTCTGTCTGTCTGTCTGTCTGTCTGTCTGTCTGTCTGTCTGTCTGTCTGTCTGTCTGTCTGTCTGTCTGTCTGTCTGTCTGTCTGTCTGTCTGTCTGTCTGTCTGTCTGTCTGTCTGTCTGTCTGTCTGTCTGTCTGTCTGTCTGTCTGTCTATCTGTCTGTCTGTCTGTCTGTCTCTCTGTCTGTCTGTCTGTCTATCTCTGTCTGTCTCTGTCTGTCTGTCTGTCTATCTCTGTCAGTATGTCTGTCTGTCTATCTCTGTAGTCTGTCTGTCTGTCTATCTCTATCAGTCTGTCTGTCTGTGTGTCTGTCTGTCTGTTTGTCTGTCTCTCTGTCTGTCTGTATGTCTGTCTGTATGTATGTCTGTCTGTCTCTCTGTCTGTCTCTCTGTCTCTCTGTATATCTGTCTCTCTGACTAACCGGCTGTCTGTCTCTGTTCGTCTGTCTGTCTGTCTCTCTGTCTGTCTGTCTGTCTGTATGTATGTCTGTCTGATTGTCTGTCCTGTCTATCTGTCTGTCTGTCTGTCTGTCTGGCTGTCCTTCTGTCCGTCTGACTGTCCCTCTGTCCGTCTGTCCGTCCGTCCGTCCATCCGTCCGTCTGTCTATCTCTCAGCTGATGACTTAAAACGTGAGTAATCATAAGATATTGTTTTCACCGACACACAAAATCAATACAAATGGTATCCATATAATTGTATAATACGTTCAAGAGAAAGCAAAAGGCAGTATGTGTTGATGGACCGATTTTCTAAATGAAGAGATAAGGTATTTGTTCGTTCCGCATAGACATCACAATTACAAATGATGATGCAGTCGCATAAAATTGTATTGGTGATGTCGTTTTCAGGATTGGCGACATCTCCATGACGACGGCGGTGTCCCAGGAGACGGGACTGGGTCGCGCCACGCTGGTGGAGGACTGCGCATGCCCGACCGGATACACGGGTCTCTCTTGCCAGGTAGGCACAGTGACTTGCCTACTTTACAGAAGTGCTCGATCTCTCTTGGTCAGGAGGAGAGCTTCATTATCACAGACGTGGTCATCATATGAGTATTGCATTTCCAACTACATAGGGCTTTCCGCTTCAGCAAAGCTGCGACAAAGTGACCTCCCACTTAACTAATATTGATTATGAAGTCATGGATTGTTGGGAATGGCAGTGGTGATCCTCACACACCAAGTAACGTGTAGGAAGTTTTGGCACAAGGTATTGTCTTTCAGGTCTCGATAGTTCGTCATCGATTGAAATGCCTGGCTCAGAAGCGTCCGTAATGGAAAGCTGGCAGTCTGAAAAGCTTAGATGACGTGTACGTGCATATGGATAGCGAGGTTCACTGCTTGCCAGTGTCCTTGTCATTCATTGATACTTTTGTGTTGTGCGACCTGGGCCTGCAGTCCCGAAAACCATTCAGCCGGGAACTTGAATTTGGAAAGTGGCGCAGGGATAGAGGCAGGAGGGAAAGGGGAGAGTTCTAAACAATACCGCCAAAAACAATACTTATACTCACTGAGTAATGATGGGACTACAGTGAGTGAAAGTTTTCCGCACAACTGATGTAATGCGTTCAGTGTTGGCTTGCCAGTTAAGGGGTAATGTGATGCATGAAACTTTGTTTTTGGTCTGAAAGATGGAATTGTGTCCGGGAGAATCTATGAGAAGTGAGTTTTGATATTATGATTATAGTCATGTTTGATACTGAATGTAATTTTGACATTTAGGTAATTGTTTCTCATTGGGCGCAGACCATGACAACTAATAATGACATATGAATGAGTCTAGGATATTCCAGATTCACATAACATATGCATGAAGGTGATTAAGTCGGCTGTTATTAAATGGACTAAATTCCGGTGAATACAATGAGAACTTCACAAAGCATGTGTTTGCACGACAACGCCATCAGGCAAGAATGTGTAGCCTGAAAGTTTTATAATAATAGTTTATTCATATGCACATACCTTCCCTTGACAGGCAAGCTCATGGCGTTTCAATTTTATAAAAACCAACACTCATACAACCACTCAACACCACATTCCTACAAAAACTCACACACTACACACATAAACAAGCAAACAAAACCTAAGATCCAATAGAACAAATAGAACAAACTACACAATATACACAGCACTTGCAGGCCAGGTCAAGCAAGGCAAAGCAGCTCAGCGGGAAAGTTTTCCGGACTTTATCCTGTGGCACACGCACAGTTTGCCCCCAGCGGCCTCCATGTGGCATTGAAAGGTTCGCAGACTACAGACCGCCTGGACACTTCAAGTCAAATTGGTTTCAGTGCTTGCTATTAGGGAAGCATCACGACGTCAGAGGCTGGTGGCTGGCATCTACGAGTGTCTGCATCACGTGCTTCATTGCTTGCAGGACTGCGCCCCGGGCTTCCACAACGTGCGGCGAGGACGTTACCTGGGCGAGTGTGTGCCCTGCAACTGCAACGGCCACTCCAACGACTGTGACCCCATCACTGGGCAGTGCTTCGTGAGTGTCCACTTCTTCTTGACCTCGACACTTCGATCGGCACTGTCAGCTCTGCTGGGTTGAACTTTGATGTGAATGAGTCATGTATAAAAATGGCGAGGGATTTACGCCTCAGAAAAACGTTAAATATTTTTTTGATTTATTTCTATTTGTTCCTGCGTTCATTTGCCCTAAAGACTATGAATGTTTCAACGAAATATGTCCTTAGATATAATAGTTTTCTGTCATTTCCATATTTCACTTACTGATCTCTGTGCTCGAAGGCAGTTTTTATCACTTACGATTCAAAACTTCTGTCAACAAGAGATGTTATCTTACTCACTCGAAATGCATTACAAGACCATTGGAAGAATATAAAAGTGTGATATGAGATGTTGCTATGCCCCAGTGCCAGGCTGTTGGACTCCGTCCCTGTCCTTGCATTGCAGAACTGCCAGCACAGCACCATGGGGCCCTACTGCGACCAGTGCGCC